>JABWTJ010001063.1:0-143772 GCA_016801875.1 Solanum sitiens
ACTATTAAGAGTTTACTACGAATAGTATCAAAACCATAACCTACCTTCACCAAGGATTCTTGATCAAGCAAGCAATCTCTCCAAGCTTTTTGTTCCTCTTTGGTTGTCTCTCTCTATAGATCGTTCCTCTCTTCTCCTTGTTCTCTCTATTTTTTCTTCTTCAAAACTCTCTCTCTTTTCCCTAATTAGCAAATAATTAGGTATAAAAGATGAGGAAATAACCCAATAAGTAACTCAAGGTCATCTCCTTTACACCCCCAAGAATTTGAGTTATTAACATTGACCCACGAAATTCATAATTATAGCAGGAATAGTCCAAAACGCCCCTTTAAAACTTACCCAGAAATCCGACCCAGACTAGGATTACGCAACCTGTGACGGCCCGTCGTGCCTGCGACGGTCCGTCCTGCAGGTTCGTCACAACCTTCAGAGACTCAATTTCCTTGATGAGTCTGAGACGGTCCGTCGTGCCTACGACGGTCCGTCCTGCACTTCCGTCACAACGGACAGAGAATTGCTCTCAGTACCCACTTCTCAAGAGTTGAAGTGTTTTGAAACGGAACCTCAAAACGGTCCGTCATGTCTGTGACGGTCCGTCCTGCATGTCCGTCATAGACTTCAGAGAATTGCTCTCAGTACCCAATTCTCAAGAGTTGAAGTGTTTTGAAACGGAAACTCACAACGGTCCGTCATGTCTGTGATGGTCCGTCCTGCAGGTCCGTCACAGAGTTCAGAGAGTCGATTTCAGCACTCAAATATAAGAATTCCAAGTGTTTGGAACGAGACACCCTCGACGGTCCGTCGTGCCCATGACGGTCCGTCGTTGGATACGTCGTCTCAGACAGTTTTTCCAGAAATAAAATCTGCTGCTCAAAACGACTAAGCAGGTCGTTACAATTGCGAAGCCCCAAAAGCCAAAACCTAAACAATAAACACTAAACCATAGATTTTAAACAAAAAATCCTAAACCCCAAAGCCTAAAATCTAAAAAAAACAAAAACCCTAACCCTAACCCTATCCCTTACACGTACCCTAACCCTAACCATATCCTTAACCCTAAAACTAAACCCTAAACCCTAAACACAAAGCCCAAAATACTAAAACCCGACATTAAACACTAAACCATATATATTACAACTCGAATCCTTAACCCCAAAACCTAAACCTACAAACAACCTAAACCCTAACCCTAAAATTAACCCTAACCCTAACCCTACCGTAAACACTAAATCCCAAGCCCAAAATACCAAAACACAAACATCAAACACTAAACCATTGATATTATACCTTAAATCCTAAACCCTAAACCAAAAACCTAAGAAAACCAAAACCCTAACCCTAACCTAAACCTTAACCCTAACCCCAACCATAATTCATAAACCCAACCAAAACCCAAACATTAAATAATAACCATAGATTTTAAACCTCAAATGCTAAACCCTGAACCAGAAAACCAAAACAAACCTTCACCCTAACCTTTATCTTAACCCTAACCCTAACCCTATACCCTAAGTCCAAAAAAAACCTAAGTTCAAAATACAAAAACCCAGACATTAAACACTAAACCATAGATTTTAAACCTTAAATCCTAAACCACAAACCCTAAAACCTAAAAAAAAAACCTAAACCCTAACCCTAACCCTAATCCAAAACCTAACCCTAACCTTAACCCTAAACCAGTAACCCAAAATACGATCGCTTCCCCATTCCCCATTTTTTTTTCTCTCTAACATTTCTCTCTAAACAAGCGCGCTCCCAAGGAGTAAAAAATTACTGTTCCAACGGCTAGTGAAAACTAGCAGCAATGACGCTTGACTCGCAGAACGGTCTTCCCCGACCACCAAAGCTACCCCATGACGGGAGACTGACTAAGATGAACTCACCCCAACAAGAATCACCCTCTAATTCTTCCCACAACTCTGTGAATTCGCGAAACACTAAAGCGATGAACAATGCATCTTCTCAAAGGGAATAAGCAGGGATTCGTTAAAATATTGGTTCAGATAAAATCCAAATTAATCAGGGTTCAAGGGTTATAGGAATCGATTCTATACAAGAACGGTTACATTATATTCAAAAATTAGGAGATTCCACCATGCCAATCAAAAAATATGAGAAGGCGATTTCTGGGGAAATCGAAGGAAAATCGCCAAATAGCCGCCTTCAATTTCGAACAACTTCTAAGCAGATTCATGGGGATTTCCATATTGGGGATTGTTCCCCTGATGAAGTGGTCCATCTCACAGCGATTTCAACTAAAATTAATGGTCCAATCGCCGGCAACGAGTTTTCCAGCGTACGTTCTATCGACACCAGGAAAAATATGGAAGACGACACCAATGGGAACACTCGAAAGGAACCTGAGATACACCTTACAGACATATCAGTTCAGCTAGCTCAGGAATAATCCCAAAATGGAACTCAGGTTAAGTCGAACACTCAAGGAAAGAAAGGGATTGATGTGCGAAGCTTTTCATATTTCTCTTTTGGTGTCAAACCAGTGGATGGAAGACCAAGCAATGTGTCAACACCAATGGTAGGTAAAGTCGATGCTCGTCCCAACAATTTCCAGAACAAAGTGCATGAAAAATACCCCTCTAATTCACTGATGCAGAACACGACTTCAACCGAGGAAAGACAATGCAATGGTATGTCTTCTTATTCCATTTCTATCCCTAATCATAATTTTAATAATCACAGTGTTGGACATGAACATGTTAATGCCATGGAAAATTAACTCGTGCATCTAGTGAACAGGTACAAGGACAAACATCAATAATGTTGTACAACAACCCATCCAAAACAGAGGTACTGTTATGCAGAGTTTGAAACAGGCTCAACAAATCGTTCCTAATGAGAAAATATATCAAAGAAGCTACCACAAAGCCTTTCCCAAAATATCTAGCAATTTCGATAAAGCCACATAGCCCTCTTAGAAAAACCAGCAAAACAATCTTCCTACCAAACCAAATGAGTTAACTAATACTAATGTTGTGCAAACCAACTATCAAGATAAAGTGAGTGAACCAGCCCCCTATACTGTGGTCCAAACCTTTGCTGCTCGGCTAAGACACATTCACGCTGCTCAAATTCCCAACATTGTGATAAACACTCTTAGACAAAGAATCAAACAAGGGTGCCAGAATGTGATATGCAATATGCACGCTTATATGCACACCTTAACAGTAGACTGGAAATACACATTGGTTGGAAAGTTTAGCAATACCATGCAAAAGATGGAGCTTATTAGAAAGAGTTTCATTCAGCGGACTCAATTGAGTGGGGAGGTTAATATTGCACACTATAACTCAAGACATGTATTTATTGATCTACAAAATGAGCTGGACTACAACACAGTATGGACACAAAAGAGAATCACTATCGAGGGAAAACTCATGAGGACACAAGCCTGGACTCCAACATTTTGCCGAAAAGAAGAAACACCTATAGTCCAGTCTGGGTTCTTCTACGAGGTTTACCCTAGCATTGCTTTAAGAAACCATTTCTTATTCCCTTGCTTGAAAATGTTGGAAAAGTTCTGTATTTGGACAGAACATCCATAAAAAGATCAAGAGCTGGGATGGCAAAAGCTAAAGTACAAGTGGACTTAACTAAACCTAGGCCTAGACATGTGTCGATTGGATTAGATGATGATGATTTCACAATAGGACAATGGCAACTAGTGGAGTATGAGAACCTCCCCCCTTACTGTGAATATTGTAGACATCAGGGGCATGATGTAGATGAATACAAATAAAAAATGAGAGATGATGACTACAGATACAGAAAAGAGCAAGAAAATGAAAATAAACTTAAAAACAAGGAAAATCACATCCAAAAAGAGAAAGCAAACAACCAAGATAAAGTGATAGATTCTAGAGATCAACAACAACAAAATAACAAGGAAAAAAACATACAAAAATGGACAGAGCAGCTAAGAGAGGATGAGTGGAAAATGAACAATAAACAACGAGAGAAAGGTACTCAGAAGACAGCATGGAGGCCCACTGCATCACCAAATCAGGCAGGACAAGGAAATAATCACTCAACTGCTCAACAAATAGGTAACCGTCCTATTTTACACCATAATATTTTACTAACTTGAACCTGCAGGAACATCAAAAGAGAACAGGAGAGGAAATATCTAACAAGAAGCAACAATCTTGGCAAGCAACACAAAACACACAAATTTCAGGAAATGATAAAGAAAATCAAAGAAGACTGCAGGAAGGTGAGATTAACATCAAATATTCAGGTATCATAGTTGTACAACCCTACTCTAGTATATCTGATATGTCTAAATTTGTGAATGGAGAAGTTGAAGGACGGTTGGATGGGGGAATTCAGGAGAACCATACTAATTTGCAAGATGGGGTAACCCAAGGGGGGAGTTTGCCTCATATTTTGCATGAGGGGGTTAACACAGACCAAAACCCAGACCTTTAGAGCCACAGATAACACCAACAGCCAGCAACAACAGTTGAAACAGCAACAAGTTCAGCATCCTACACAAACGGAAGGACAAAGACAACATAACACTGAAAAAAGCAAGGAAAAACATCAAAAAGAAAATGGTCCTAATGATAAACATAGTAAGGCTTCCATGGCAAAAGATATTGGGAACAAGGCAAGTACTAGTAATCCTGAAAATACTTCCAAGAGGAAAAATAAGCCTAGCAAACAGAAGAGGGATGCAGCCAAAAGGAGACAGAGTAAACAACAGGAATGTGAGAAGGAAAAGGAACAGGAAAGGGGGGAGGAGCCATGCACTAAATTTATCATGGTAAATGACCATCAGTGTCTGGACATTCCCCCTTTACAAGATCAATATATGACTCCACCACCTACAGATCCTCCTGATAAGAGACAACAATTTTGTCAAGTCAACACTACACCTCTTATAGACGAGTATGAAGTTGATAAAGATGAACTTCAAAGAGACAATCAATCTTTACAAGACCCAGATGATGATGATGATGAGACTAGTGAAGCCTCAATCAAAGCCTTCAGTCCTCCAAATGATCAGGCTGTTGAAAATAAGATCCAACATATAACTCAAAATCAAGGTTTATCTCCAAGAGGTTTCAAAATGACAGATTTCATTTCAAGAATCAAGATATAAATACTGTCACTGCTTAAAGACCAAATACTAGGCTCTTCTCTGCCAGATCATCTCAATGATTAGAACAATATATGGAATCTGAGAGGGATCAACACCGAAGGTGTTGTGGAAAGATTCAAAATCTTAAGGAAAATGCATCATCTTTCTATCATTGCAATATTGGAACTTTTTTCTGATAATGCTAATGTTCAGAACTTTAAAACTCAATTAGCAATGGAGAATGCTGTCAGCAACTCTGATGGAAAAATTTGGCTATTTTGGAATGGGGATGTGGACTATAACATTATTGATGAGGAAGAACAGCAAATTACCTGTGAAATTAATCACAATGAGTAACAAAATCAATTCACTATCACCTTTGTTTATGCAAAATGCAAAGATCATCTCACAAGACCTTTATGGGATAAAATTCTTCAGCAAGCTAATGAGAATTCTAAACCTTGGTGTGCTCTAGGTGATTTTAATGTCATATATGCTACGGAAGAAAAAAATGGGAGGGGTAACGAATAGTAACACCTAAAGAAAACCTACATCCTAACCTTAATCCTAACCCTAACCCTAACCCTAACCCTATACCCTTAGTCTAAAATACGAAAACCCAAATATTAAACACTAAACCATAGATTTTAAACCTCAAATCCTAAACCACAAACCCTAAACCCTAAAAAAAAAACTAAACCCTAGCACTAACACTAACACTAACCTTAACCCTAACCCTAACCCTAAACCATTAACCAAAAACATTAAGCCTAAAATACCTAAACCTAAACATTAAACATTAAACATTAAACCATAGATTTTAAAACAAAAATCCTAAACCCCAAAACCTAAAACCTAATAAAAAACTAAACCCTAACACAAAACCTAGACCTTACCCTATCCTTAACCCTAACCCTAAACCCTAAAGCCAAAATCCAAAGCACAAAATACCAAAACCCTAATATTTAACACTAAACCATAGATATTACAACTCAAATCCTTAACCTCAAACCCTAAAATCTAAAAACAACCTAACCCTTAACCCTAACCCTAACCCTAACCCTAACCTTAACCCTAACCCTAACTCTAAACCATAAACCTAAAACCCTAAGCTCAAAATATCAAAACCCAAACATTAAATACTAAACCATAGATTTTAAACTTCAAATGCTAAACCCTGAACCATAAAATCTTAAAAAAAAAAAATCTAACCCAAATCCTAACCCTAATCCTAACCCCAATCTTAACCCTAACCCTATCCTTAACCCTAACCCTAAACCCCATCCCCTAGACTCAAAGCCAAAAATACCAAAACCATAACGTTAAATACTAAACCATAAATATTACAACTCAAATCCTTAACCTCAAACCCTAAAACCTAAAAACAACTAAATCCTAACCCTAACCCTAACATTAACCATTACCCTAACACTACTATAAACCCTAAACACCAAGCCCAAAATACTAAAACTTTAACAATAAACACTAAACCATTGATATTAAACCTCAAATTCTGCACACTAAACCCAAAAATCTATAAGAACCCAAAACCCTAACCCTAACCCTAACTCTAAACCGTTAACTCAAAACCCTAAACCCAAAATACCAAAACCCAGACATTAAATACTAAACCATAGATTTTAAACCTCAAATGATAAATCCGGAACCATAAAACCTAACAAAAACCTACATCCTAACCCTAACCCTAACCCTAACCCTAACCCTAAACCCTAAACCCTAAACCCTAAGTCCAAAATACAAAAACCCAAATATTAAACACTAAACCATTGATTTTAAATCTCAAATCCTAAACGACAAACACTAGAACCTAAAGAAACCTAAACCCTAACCCTAACCCTGACCCTAAACCATCAACCCAAAACCCCAAGCCCAAAATACCAAAACACAAATATTAAACACTAAACCATAGATTTTAAACTAAAAATCCTAACACCCAAAACCTAAAAATAAAAAAAAAACTAAACCCTAACCCTAACCCTATAACCCTATCCTTAACCCTAACCCTAAACCATATACCCTAAACACAAAGCCAAAAATACAATAACCCTAACGTTAAACACTAAACCATAGATATTACAACTCAAATCCTTAACCCCCAAACCTGAAAACTGATAAATAACCTAACCCTAACCCTAACCCAAACATTAACCCTAATACTAACCCCACCATGAACCTTAGACCCCAAATTCAAAATACCAAAACCCAAACAATAAACACTAAACCATTGATATCATACCTCAAATTCTTCACCCTAAACCCAAAAATCTAAAAGAACCCAAAACCCTAATCCTAACTCTAAACCATAAACCCAAAACCCAAAGCCCAAAATACCCAAACCCAATCATTAAATACTAAAAAATAGATTTTAAACCTCAAATGCTAAACCCTGAACCATATTAAAAAATACCTACACCCTAACCTTAAGCCCTAAGTCCAAAAAAAACATAAGTCCAAAATACGAAAACCAAGAAATTAAACACTAAACCATAGATTTTAAACCTCAAATCCTAAACCACAAACCCTAAAACCTATTAAACCCTAAACCCTATTCCTAACCTAAGCCCTCACCCTAACCTTAACCCTAACCCTAACCCTAAACTATTAACCTGAAACCTCAAGCCCAAAACACCAAAACCCAAATATTAAACTCTAAACCATAGATTTTAATCCAAAAATCCTAAAAAACAAAATGTAAATACTAAAAAAAACCTAAACCCTATAACCCTAACCCTAACCCTATCCTTAACCTTAACCCAAAACCCAAAGCCTAAAATACCAAAACCCTAACATTAAACACTAAACCATAGATATTACAACTCAAATAACCCTAAACCCTAAAACATAGAAAACAACCTAAAACCTATTCCTTACCCTAACATTAACCCTAACGCTAACCCTACCATAAACCCTAAACCCAAAAGCCAAAAATATCAAAACCCAAACATTAAATACGAAACCATAGATTTAAAACCTCAATTGCTAAACTCTGAACCATAAAACCTAAAAACAAAACCTACATCCTAACCCTAATCTTAACCCTAACCCTAATCCTAATCCATAAACCCTAAGTCCAAGAAAAAAACTAAGTTTAAAATTCGAAAACCCAAACATTAAACACTAAACCATAGATTTTAAATCTCAAATCCTAAACCACAAACCCTAAAACCTAAAAAAAAACTAAACCCTAACCCTAACCCAAACCTTAACCCTAACCTTAACCCTAACCCTAACCCTAAACCATTAACCCAAAACCCCAAGCCCAAAATACAAAAATCCAAGCATTAAACACTAAACCATAAATTTTAAACCAAAAATCCTAAACCACAAAACCAAAAGAAAAATCCTAAACCCTAACCATAACCCTATCCCTAACACGAATCCTATCTCTAATCCTATCCTTAACCTTAACCCTAAACCCTATACCCTAAACTCAAAGCCAAAAATACCAAAACCCTAACGTTAAAAAGTTAACCATAGATATTACAACTCAAATCATTAACCCCAAACCCTAAAACCTAAAAACAACCTAAACCCTAACATTAACCCTAACATCAACCCTAACCCTAACCCTACCATAAAACGTAAACCCCAAGCCCAAAATACCAAAAACAAAACAATAAACACTAAACCCTCGATATTACACCTCAAATTCTATACCCTTAACCCAAAAATCTAAAAGAACCCAAAACCCTAACCTTAACCCTAACCCTAACTCTATCCATAAACCCAAAACCGTAAGCCCAAAATACCAAAACCCAAACATTAAATACTAAACAATATATTTTAAACCTCAAATGCTAAACACTGAACCATATTAAAAAGAAAAAACTACATCATAACCCTAAACATTAAGTCCAAAAAAGCTAAGTCCAAAATACGAAAATCTAGACATTAAACACAAAACCATAGATTTTAAACCTCAAATCCTAAACCACATACCCTAAAAGCTAAATAAATCCTAAACCCTAACCCTAACCCTAACCCAAACTCTAACCCTAACCCTAAACCCTAAACCCTAAACTCAAAGTCCAAAATACCAAAACCCTAACATTGAACACTAAACCATAGATATTTCAACTCAAATCCTTAACCGAAACCCTAAAACCAAAAAAAACTAAACCCTAACCCTAACCCTAACCATTAACCCAAAATCCCAAGCCCTAAATACCAAAACCCGAATATTAAACACTAAACAATAGATGTTATACCAAAAATCCTAAACCCCAAAACCTAAAACCTAAAAAAAGCTAAACCCTGACCCAAAAACTAACCCTATCCTTAACCTTAACCCTAAACCCTATGCCCAAAATACCAAAAGCCTAACATTAAACACTAAACGATAGATATTACAACTCAAATAACCCCAAACCCTAAAACTTAAAAAACAACCTAAAACCTAACCCTTACCCAAACATTAACCCTAACACTAACCCTACCATAAACAATAAACCATAGATATTACAACTCAAATCTGTAACTCTAAACCCTAAAAGCTAAAAAAAACAGCTAAACCCTAACCCTACCATCAATCCTAAACCCCAAGCCCAAAACACCAAAATTCAAACATTGAACACTAAACGATTGATATTAAACCTCAAATCCTAAACCCTAAATCCAAAAACCTAAGAAAACCCCAAACCCTATCCCTAACCCTAACCCTAACCCTAAACCCTTAACCCTAAACCCTAAACCCTAAACCCTAAACCCTAAACCCAATATACAAAAACCCAAACATCAAATACTAAACCATATTATTTAAACCTCAAATGCTAAACCATAAACAATAACACCTAAAGAAAACCTACATCCTAACCTTAATCCTAACCCTAACCCTAACCCTAACCCTATACCCTAAACCCTAAGTCTAAAATACGAAAACCCAAACATTAAACACTAAACCATAGATTTTAAACCTCAAATCCTAAACCACAAACACTAAACCCTAAAACAAAACCTAAACCCTAACACTAACACTAACACTAACCTTAACCCTAACCCTAACCCTAAACCATTAACCCAAAACATTAAGCCCAAAATACCTAAACCTAAACATTAAACATTAAACCATAGATTTTAAAACAAAAATCCTAAACCCCAAAACCTAAAACCTAAAAAAAAACTAAACCCTAACCCTAACCCTATCCCTAACACAAACCCTTGACCTAAACCTATCCTTAACCCTAACCCTAAACCTTAAACCCAAAATCCAAAGCACAAAATACCAAAACCCAAATATTTAACACTAAACCATATATATTACAACTCAACTCTTTAACCCCAAACCCTAAACTCTAAAAACAACCTAAACCTTAACCCTAACCCTAACCCTAACCTTAACCCTAACCCTAACTCTAAACCATAAACCTAAAACCCTAAGCTCAAAATATCAAAACCCAAACATTAAATACTAAACCATAGATTTTAGACTTCAAATGCTAAACCCTGAACCATAAAACCTAAAAACAAACTACACCCTAACCCTAATCCTAACCCTAATCTTAACCCTAACCCTATCCTTAACCCTAACCCTAAACCCTATAACCTAGACTCAAAGACAAAAATACCAAAACCATAACCTTAAACATTAAACCATTAATATTACAACTCAAATCCTTAACCTCAAACCCTAAAACCTAAAAACAACCAAGCCCTAACCCTAACCCTAACATTAACCATTACCCTAACCCTACTATAAACCCTAAACACCAAGCCAAAAATACTAAAATTTAAACAATAAACACTAAACCATTGATATTAAACCTCAAATTCTGCACCCTAAACCCAAAAATCTATAAGAACCCAAAACCCTAACCCTAACCCTAACCCTAACCCTAACCTTAACCCTAACCCTAACTCTAAACCGTAAACTCAAAACCCTAAAACCAAAATACCAAAACCCAAACATTAAATACTAAACCATAGATTTTAAACCTCAAATGCTAAATCCTGAACAATAAAACCTAAACCAAAACCTACACCCTAACCCTAACCCTAACCCTAACCCTAAATCCTAAACCCTAAACCCTAAGTCCAAAATACAAAAACCCAAATATTAAACACTAAACCATTAATTTTAAATCTCAAATCCTAAACGACAAACCCTACAAACTAAAAAAACCTAAACCCTAACCCTAACCCTGACCCTAAACCATCAACCCAAAACCCCAAGCCAAAAATACAAAAACCCAAATATTAAACACTAAACCATATATTTTAAACTAAAAATCCTAAACCCAAAACCTAAATCTAAAAAAAAAACTAAACCCTAACCCTAACCCTATCCCTATCGCTATCCCTAACCCTAAAGCTAACCCTATCCTTAACCCTAACCCTAAATTGTATACCTTAAACTCAAAGCCAAAAATACAATAACCCTAACGTTAAACACAAAACCATAGATATTACAACTCAAATCCTTAACCCCCAAACCCTAAAACTGAAAAATAACCTAAACCCTAACCCTAACCCAAACATAAACCCTAACCCTAACCCCACCATAAACCTTAGACCCCAAACCCAAAATACCAAAACCCAAACAATAAACACTAAACCATTGATATTATACCTCAAATTCTTCACCCTAAACCAAAAAATCTAAAAGAACCCAAAACCCTAACCCTAACCCTAATTCTAACTCTAAACCATAAACCCAAAACCCAAAGCCCAAAATACCAAAACCCAATCATTAAATACTAAGCAATAGATTTTAAACCTCAAATGCTAAACCCTGAACCATATTAAAAATACCTACATCCTAACCTTAAACCCTAAGTCCAAAAAAAATATAAGTCCAAAATACGAAAACCAAGACATTAAACACTAAACCATAGATTTTAAACCTCAAATCCTAAACCACAAACCCCAAAACCTAAAAAAAACTAAACCCTAATCCTAACCCAATCCCTTACCCTAACCTTAACCCTAACCCTAACCCTAAACTATTAACCTGAAACCTCAAGCCCAAAATACAAAAACCCAAATATTAAACTATAAACCATAGATTTTAAACCAAAAATCCTAAACCCCAAAACGTAAATCCTAAAAAAAACTAAACCCTAAAACCCAAACCCTAACCCTATCCTTAACCTTAACCCAACATCCAAAGCCCAAAATACCAAAACCCTAACATTAAACACTTTATGACTCAAATAACCCTAAACCCTAAAACTTAGAAAACAACCTAAAACCTATTCCTTACCCTAACATTAACCCTAACACTAACCCTACCATAAACCCTAAACCCAAAGCCGAAAATATCAAAACCCAAA
The DNA here is from genome assembly GCA_016801875.1 of Solanum sitiens. Classification (NCBI taxonomy): domain Eukaryota; kingdom Viridiplantae; phylum Streptophyta; class Magnoliopsida; order Solanales; family Solanaceae; genus Solanum; species Solanum sitiens. The sequence continues at coordinate 12,391 of JABWTJ010001063.1, forward strand.
CATTAAATACTATACCACAGATTTAAAACCTCAATTTCTAAACCCTGAACCATAAAACCTAAAAACAAAACCTACATCCTAACCCTAAACTTAACCCTAACCCTAATTCTAATCCCTAAACCCTAAGTCCAAGAAAAAAAACCTTAGTTTAAAATACAAAAACCCAAACATTAAACACTAAACCATAGATTTTAAATCTCAAATCCTAAGCCACAAACCCTAAAACCAAAAAAAAAACTAAATGGTAACCTAACCCAAACCTTAACCTTAACCTTAACCCTAACCCTAACTCTAAAACATTAACCCAAAACCCCAAGCCCAAAACACCAAAACCCAAACATTAAACACTAAACCATAAATTTTAAACCAAAAATCCTAAACCCCAAAACCAAAAAAATAATCCTAAACCCTAACCATAACCCCATCCCTAACACGAATCCTATCCTTAACCCTATCCTTAACCCTAACCCTCAACCCTATACCCTAAACTCAATGCCAAAAATACCAAAACCTTAATGTTAAACACTAAACCTTTGATATTACAACTCAAATCATTAACCCCAAATCCTAAAACCTAAAAACAACCTAAAACCTAATATTAACCCTAACATCAACCCTAACCCTAACCGTAACCCTAACCCTACCATAAAACGTAAACCCCAAGCCCAAAATACCAAAACCAAAACAATAAACACTAAACCATCGATATTAAACCTCAAATTCATCACCCTTAACCCAAAAATCTAAAAGAACTCTTACCCTAACCCTAACCCTAACCTTAACCCTAACCCTAACCATAAACCATAAACCCGAAACCCTAAGCCCAAAATACCAAAACCAAAATATTAAATATTAAACCATACATTTTAAATCTCAAATGATAAACCCTAAACCATAAAACCTTAAAAAACATACACCTTAATCCTAACCCTAAACCCTAACTACAAAAAAAATTCCAAAAAATTAACCATAAGTCCAAAATATGAAAACTCAAACATTAAACACTAAACCATAGATTTTAAATTTCAAATCCTAAACCACAAACCCTAAAACCTAAAAAAAACCTAAACCCTAACCCAAAACCAAACCCTAAAACTAACCTTAGCCCTAACCCTAACCCAAAACCAAAACCTAACACTAACCTTAACCCTAACATATTAACCCAAAATCCCAAGATCAAATTACAAAAACACAAATATTAAACACTAAAAAATAGATTTTAAACGTAAGATTCTAAACCCCAAAACCTAAAACCTAAAAAAAACCTAAACCATAACGCTAACCCTATACCTCACATGAACCCTAATCTTAACCCTATCCTTAACCCTAAACATAAACCCTAAACCTTTAACCAAAAGCCCAAAATACCAAAACCCAACATTAAACACTAAACCATAGATATTACAACTGAAATCCTTAACCCCAAACCCTAAAACTTAAAAAACAACCTAAAACCTAACCCTAACCCTAACCCTACAAGAAACCCTAAATCCTAAGCCCAATATACAAAAACCCAAACATAAACACTAAACCATTGATATTAAACCTCACATCTTAAACCCTAAACCCAAAAGCCTAAAACAAAACTAACCTTAACTCTAACCCTAATCTTAACCCGAAACCCGAAACCCGAAACCCTAAGCCCAAAATACCAAAACCCAAACATTAAATACTAAATCACAGATTTTAAACCTCAAATGCTAAACTCTGAACAATAAAACCTAAAAAAAACTACACCCTACTCCTAACCCTAACCCTAACCCTAAACCCTAAACCCTAAACCCTAAGTCCAAAATACAAAAACCCAAACATTAAACATTAAACCATAGAATTTAAACATCAAATCCTAAACTAGAAACACTAAATCCTAAAAAAACAAAAAACCTAACCCAAACCCAAACCCTCACCCTCACCCTCACCCTAAACCATAAACCTAAGACCCTAAGCCCAAAATACCATGGAGGACCCTAAGGGGTAAACTCCCTACTAATGAGAGATTGGCTAACTTTGGTATTGAGCCATTGCATTGTTTTCGTTGTCTTGATAGAGCAGGTATGGACATCATAGAGCACATCTTCAACTCAGGACACTTTGCATCCATGGTTTGGAGCAGCTTTGCAGGTACAGCAGGACTCCAACTTTATCACTCTTTACTACAGAAACTGCTACAACAGTGGTGGACAACAAAATCCAAGAATGCAACCCACAAAATGCTATTACAGGCCACCCCTATATTCATTTGCTGGAACTTATGGAAGAACAGGTGCGCAAGCAAATATGGGGGTAAAATAACAAATATCAACAAGGTGAAATACGCAGTCTACAAGGACAGCTACAACATACTCAGCAATGTTTTTCCATAAATTAAATGGCCAGCCAAGTGGACAGATTTGATTCAAAAAGGTGAAAGGTGTGTTCATGACACCAAGGTAAATATGGTAACTTGGATTAAGCCCCCAAATCAGTGGATCAAGGTGAACACTGATGGCAGTGCACTTACCAATCCTGGTAAGCTGGGAGCTGGAGTCATTCTGAGGAACAAGGATGGCCAGTTACTGATGGCCTTCACGACACCACTTGGTGAAGAAACAAACAACAAAACAGATATTGATGCAGCCATTTTTGGTTTAACTTTGGCATTGGAGCTTGGGTACAGGCACATACTGTTGAAGCTTGATTCCCAGCTGGTTGTGAAGTGGATAATGCAGGAAGCAGCCCCTCAATGGAACTTCATAACACAGCTGGGCAGGCTGCAAAACCTTATCAGTCAGACCCAAAATTCAAGTACACACACGTATTTAGAGAAGCAAACTGGGTTGCGGATGCACTGTCCAAATACAACCACAAAACCACCACTCCCCATGTATATATTTCAACAGCCAGCAATTACCAAAGGAAGCAAAGGCTTACTATCATCTTGACTTATTGGAAATGCCTAGCTTTAGGAGGAAGAAAACCAATAAAATTAAAGAGCCTCCGTGATCTAAATTATATACCTTTTCAACCTAGCTATAATTCAAAATTATAGCTCCTTTGAATAGGTTAGGATAGATTTATATTTTTTGAAAATGTAAAGGGTGAGTCTCCCTTGTTTATGCTTCCTAGATACTTTGTATGGAGAGGAGTCCTCTCTTCTAGGTGCTTAGTATTTTGGTTCATCTTTTTGTAAGGGGATGAGTTGACTTCCTTTTTTGGAAAGTTGACTCTGAACCATCATAGGTTGGAGGTTAGGTTTATGTCCCCCTACTTGTATTTTGTTTTTGTTATTAATGTTAAGGCCTGGGGGTGTTACTAAGCCGAGAGTACCTAAACCCAAACATTAAATACTAAACCATAGATTTTAAACGTCAAATAACCCTGAACCATAAAACAAAAAAATAAACCTACACCCTAACCCTAACCCTAACCCTAAACCCTAAACCCTAATTCAAAAAAAAAGTCCAAAAAAAATACTAAATTCAAAATACAAAAGCCCAAACATTAAACACTAAACCATAGAGTTTAAACCTCAAATCCTAAACCACAAACCCTAAAACATATAAAAAAAAACTAACCCCTAAACCTAACCCTAACCCAAACCCTAACCCTAACCTTAAACCTAAACCTAACCATCTAACCATTAACCTGAAATCCCAGGCCCAAAATACCAAAACCCAAAACATTAAATTCTAATCCATATATTTTAAACAAAAAAATTTTAAACCCCAAAACATAAAACATAAAAAAAAAAACTAAACCCTAACCCTAATCCTATCCCTAATCCTAACCTATCCTTAACCCTAAACATAAACCCTAAACCCAAAGCCCAAAATACCAAAACCCGACATTAAACACTAAACCATAGATATTATAACTCAAATCCTTAACTCTAAACACTAAAATCCAAAAAACAACCTAAAACCTACCCTAACCCAACCACAAACCCTAAATCCTAAGCCCAATATAACAAAACCCAAACATTAAACACTAAACCATAGATTTTAAATCTCAAATCCTAAAGCACAAACCGTAAAACCTAAAAAAAACGTAAAACCTAACCCTAACCCTAACCCAAAACCAAACCCTAACACTAAACTTAGCCTGAACCCTAACCTAAAACCAAACCATAACACTAACCTTAACCCTAAAATATTAATCAGAAATCCCAAGCCCAAAATACCAAAACACAAACATTAAACACTAAATAATACATTTTAAACCAAATATTCTAAACACCAAAACCTAAAATCTAAATAACCTAAACCCTAACCCTAACCCTATCCCTCACATGAACCCTAATCCTAACCCTATCCTTAACCCTAAACCTAAACCCTAAACCCTATACCCAAAGCCCAAAATACCAAAACCCAACATTAAATACTAAACCATAGATATTACAAATCAAATCCTTAACCCCAAACCCTAAAACCTAAAAAACAACCTAAAACCTAACCCTAACCCTAACCCTACCAGAAACCCTAAATCCTAAGCCCAATATACCAAAACCCAAACAGTAAACACTAAACCATTGATATTAAACCTCAAATATTAAACCCAAAAGACTTAAAAAACCTAAAACACTAACCCTAACCCTAAACTTAACCCTAAACCATAAACCCGAAACCCTAAGCCCAAAATACCAAAGCTCAAACATTAAATCCTAAATCACAGATTTTAAACCTCAACTGCTAAAACCTGAACTATAAAACCTAAAAAAAACCTACACGCTAATCCTAACCCTAAACCTAACCCTAAACCCTATGTCCAAAATACAAAAACCCAAACATCAAACATTAAACCATAGAATTTAAACATCAAATCATAAACCAGAAACCCTAAAACCTAGAAAAATAAAAACCCTAACCCTAACCCTAACCCAAACCCAAACCCTAACCCTAACCCTAAACCCTAAACCCAAAACTCTAAGCCAAGAATACCTAAACCCAAACATTAAAAACAAAACCATAGATTTTAAACGTCAAATGCTTAACCCTGAACCATAAAACCTAAAAATAGACCTACACCCTAACCCTAACCCTAAACCCTAAACCCTAATTCCAAAAACAAAAGTCCAAAAAAAATGCTAAGTTCAAAATGCGAAAGCCCAAACATTAAACACTAAACCATAGATTTTAAACATAAAATCCTAAACCACAAACCCTAAAACATATAACAAAACCTAACCCCTAACCCTAACCTTAACCCTAACCTTCACCCTAACCCTAACCATTAACCATTAACCTGAAATCCCAAGTACAAAATACCAAAAACCAAACATTAAACTCTAAACCATAGATTTAAAACAAAAAATCCTAAACCCCAAAACCTAAAACCTTAATTAAAAAAAGCTAAACCCGAACCCGAACCCTATCCCTAACATGAACCCTAATCCTAAACCGTAAACCTAAACCCTAAACCCAAAGCACAAAATACCAAAACCCAACATTAAACACTAAACCATATATATTAAAACTCAAATCCTTAACCCCAAACACTAAAACCTAAAAAACAACCTAAAATCAAACCCTAACCCTACCAGAAACCCTAAATCCTAAGACCTATATACCAAAACCCAAACATTAAACACCAAAATATTAAACCTCAAATCCTAAACCACAAACCCTAAAACATATAAAAAAAAAACTAACCCCTAAACCTAACCCTAACCCAAACCCTAACCCTAACCTTAAACCTAACCCTAACCATCTAACCATAAACATGAAATCCCAAGCCTAAAATACCAAAACCCAAACATTAAATTCTAAACCATATATTTTAAACAAAAAATTTCTAAACCCCAAAACATAAAACATAAAAAAAAACTAAACCCTAACCCCAATCCTTTCCCTAATCCTAACCTGTCCTTAACCCTAAACCTAAACCCTAAACCCAAACCCCAAAATACCAAAACCCAACATTAAACACTAAACCATAGATATTATAACTCAAATCCTTAACTCCAAACACTAAAATTTAAAAAAAACCTAAAACCTACCCTAACCAAACCACAAACCCTAAATCCTAAGCCCAATATAACAAAACCCAAACATTAAACACTAAACCATAGATTTTAAATCTCAAATCCTAAAGCACAAACCGTAAAACCTACAAAAACCGTAAAACCTAACCCTAACCCTAACCCAAAACCAAACCCTAACACTAAGCTTAGCCTGAACCCTAACCTAAAACCAAACCATAACACTAACCTTAACCCTAAAATATTAATCAGAAATCCCAAGCCCAAAATACCAAAACACAAACATTAAACACTAAATAATACATTTTAAACCAAATATTCTAAACACCAAAACCTAAAATCTAAATAACCTAAACCCTAACCCTAACCCTATCCCTCACATGAACCCTAATCCTAACCCTATCCTTAACCCTAAACCTAAACCCTAAACCCTATACCCAAAGCCCAAAATACCAAAACCCAACATTAAATACTAAACCATAGATATTACAAATCAAATCCTTAACCCCAAACCCTAAAACCTAAAAACCAACCTAAAACCTAACCCTAACCCTAACCCTACCAGAAACCCTAAATCCTAAGCCCAATATACCAAAACCCAAACAGTAAACACTAAACCATTGATATTAAACCTCAAATATTAAACCCTAAACCCAAAAGACTTAAAAAACCTAAAACACTAACCCTAACCCTAAACTTAACCCTAAACCATAAACCCGAAACCCTAAGCCCAAAATACCAAAGCTCAAACATTAAATCCTAAATCACAGATTTTAAACCTCAATTGCTAAAACCTGAACTATAAAACCTAAAAAAAACCTACACGCTAATCCTAACCCTAAACCCTATGTCCAAAATACAAAAACCCAAACATTAAACATTAAACCATAGAATTTAAACATCAAATCCTAAACCAGAAACCCTAAAACCTAGAAAAATCAAAACACTAACCCTAACCCAAACCCAAACCCTAACCCTAACCCTAAACCATAAACCCAAAACCCTAAGCCAAGAATACCTAAACCCAAATATTAAAAACAAAACCATAGATTTTAAACGTCAAATGCTAAACCCTGAACCATAAAACCTAAAAATAGACCTAAACCCTAACTCTAACCCTAAACCCTAATTCCAAAAACAAAAGTCCAAAAAAAACGCTAAGTTCAAAATGCGAAAGCCCAAACATTAAACACTAAACCATAGATTTTAAACCTCAAATCCTAAACCACAAACCCTAAAACATATAACAAAACCTAACCCCTAACCATAACCTTAACCCTAACCCTAACCATTAACCATTAACCTGAAATCCCAAGTACAAAATACCAAAACCCAAACATTAAACTCTAAACCATAGATTTAAAACAAAAAATCCTAAACCCCAAAACCTAAAACCTTAATTAAATAAAGCTAAGCCCTAACCCTAACCCTATCCCTAACATGAACCCTAATCCTCAACACTAAACCTAAACCCTAAACCAAAAGCCCAAAATACCAAAACCCAACATTAAACAATAAACCATAGATATTAAAACTCAAATCCTTAACCCCAAACACTAAAACCTAAAAAACAACCTAAAATCAAACCCTAACCCTACCAGAAACCCTAAATCCTAAGCCCAATATACCAAAACTCAAACATTAAACACCAATAGATTAAACCTCAAATCCTAAAACCTAAATTCAAAAGCCTAAAAAAAACCAAAACCCTAACCTTAACCCTAACCCTAACCCTAAACTATAAACCCGAAACCCTAAGCACAAAATACCAAAACCCAAACATTAAATACTAAATCATAGATTTTAAACCTCAAATGCAAAACCCTGAACCATAAAACCTAAAACAACCTACACCCTAATCCTAACCTTAACCCTAACCCTAAACCCCAAACCCTAAACCCTAAACCCTACTTCCAAAAAAAAGTCCAAAAAAACCCTATGTCCAAAATACGAAAGTACAAACATTAAGCACTACACCATAGATTTTAAAACTCAAATCCAAAATCACATACCCTAAAACCTAAATAAAACCTAAACCCTAACCCTAACCCAAACCCTAACCCTAACCAAAACCCTAACCCTAACCCTAGCCCTAAACCATTAACCCAAATTGTGAAGCCCAAAATACCAAAACCCAAATATTAGATACTAAACCATAGATTTTAAACAAAAAATCATAAACCCCAAAGCCTAATACCTAAAAAACCAAAAAAACTAACCCTAACCCTATCCCTTACATGAACCCTAACCCTAACCATATCCTTAACCCTAAACCTAAACCCTAAACCCTAAACCCAAAGCCCAAAATACTAAAACCCAACATTAAACACTAAATCATAGGTATTATAACTCAAATCCTTAACCCCAAACCCTAAACCTAAAAACAACCTAAACCCTAACCCTAACATTAACCCTAACCCTAACCCTACCGTAAGCCCTAAACCCCAAGCCCAAAATACCAAAACCCAAACATCAAACACTAAACCATTGATATTAAACCTTAAATCCTAAACCCTAAACCCACAAACCTAAATAAAAACAAAAAAACTAACCCTAACCCTAACCTTAACCCTAACCCTAACCATAATTCATAAACCCAAAACCCTAAGCCCAAAATACCAAAACCCAAACATTAAATAATAACCATAGATTTTAAACCTCAAATGCTAAACCCTGAACCAGAAAACCAAAAAACACCTCTACCTTAACCTTAATCCTAACCCTAACCTTAACCCTAAACCCTAAGTTCGAAAAAAACACTAAGTTCAAAATACAAAAACCCAAAAATTTAAACACTAAACCATAGTTTTTAAACCTGAAATCCTAAATCACAAACCCTAAAACCTAAAGAAAAAATTAAACCCTAACCCTAACCCTAATCCAAAACCTAACCCTAACCTTAACCCTAAACCATTAACCCAAAATACCATCGCTTCCCCATTCCCTAATTTTTTTTCTCTCTCTAACATCTCTCTCTAAACAAGCGCGCTCCCAAGGAGTAAAAAATTATTGTTCCAACGGCTAGTGAAAACTAGCAGCAATGGAGCATGACTCACCGGATGGTCTTCCCCGACCACTAGAGCTACCCCATGAGGGGTGCCTGACTAAGACGAACTCACCCCAACAAGAATCACCCTCTAATTCTTCCCAAAACTCTGTGAATTTGCGAAACACTAAAGTGATGAACAGTGCGTCTTCTAAGAGGGAATTAGCAGGGATTCGTTAAAATATTTGTTCAGATGAAATACGACTTAATCAAGGTTCAAGGGTTATAGGAATCAATTCAATACAAGAAAGGTTACATCATATTCAAAAATCAAGAGATTCTACTTTTCCAATCGAAAAATATGAGGAGGCAATTGTAACAACCCTAAAAATGGATATGATAAGTAATGCTAAATGTGTCAAGAATGCCTATGATTAGACCAGGGTTCACACGGATTGATGCGCGTAGAACCAGACCTCGGAACCCTTGCTACAGCCAAGCCAACTAACTTGGGGAGTTAGTTGAGCTTGGAAAGGTTGGGTCCAACCATGTAGGGCTCTCTAATACGAAGATTTACTCGAAGGAGTCTTTACCGGACTTAAAAAGGGGAAATCGTAGGTTTGGAGGGTCTAGGGGTAAAATGGTCTTTTTCCTGGCTAAGGGTAGTATCGTAATTACCCTAAATATATAATTAATTATTTAATTAATAGGGTGGAGGGACAATTTGGGGAGAGAGGGCCGAAAATGGGCTCTTGAAGTGAAGTCTTGCTCCACCCGGGTTCGAACCTAGGTGGAAGCAATGAATTAAAGTGGTTTTTATTTAAGTTATTAAATTAATGTAATTAATTAATAATTATTATTCATTAGATGATTTAAAATAAAATAGAAATTAGATTTTTTTTATAATTAAACAAAACCTTGTTGACTAAGTCCTAAACTAGACTCCTAAGCCTAATAAAACTCCCACTCTCTCACGTCTATCTCTCAACTCTCACGCTCAATCTCTCTTCTTCTTTCTCACGTATTCTCTCTGCCAATATAAGATACAAGAACATAAAAATAACCAAAGTTCTTCACACTTGAATAACTCACACGAAATCTCCATAAATCAAACGTTAATCGCACGTTAGGCTAAGGGAGGTTGTCCGTCAAGTGGTGTTGACATTGAGGAGGCTTAGACGTGATCTTGGGTGGAGTTTTTGTGCAGCAAGTCGAGGGTTTAACGTCAAAAAGGTATGGGTTCTCCTCTTTCTTGGTCCCTTTCCCAAGAGACCAGTTAAGGTTCAGATTATTCAGTCCAAAAACTAGGATTGTTCCCCATTGCATGTCCCTGTCACTAGCTCCCAATAATTCGTAGGTTGGGTATGATTGCTGGTAGATTTTGGTGTATGTTGTGTTTTCATGATAAATATGTTTATGTTTGTGTATTTGAAATCGTATGAATGACAACCTATGTGTTCTGAAACTATGTGCATGTGTGTGCAAAAATGTGGCAGTGACTATATGTTCTCGGATTAAGGCTCAAAAATTGTGATGTTATGGTTGTTATTTTACGTGCATGAACCTATGTAAATCATGATATTCATTAAAATGAAATGTGGCTGATTTGAGTATCAATCTTTGGCTAAACGAATCTATGAAAAATGCACCCCAAAACGTGTTAAATGATCTATGAATTTCCCTAAGAGTTCCAGTGAAAGTGTTGGTGAAAAATGAGCTGAAAACTGACCAAATTTCCAGCAAACTTACAAGTTAGTTTAGTATAAATGTAGATGAACAAATCTGGAAATTCATTGAGTGAAAAATGAGGTGAGGTCACCAGGATTCTAACTCGCGACCTCACCCGTATGATGCCTTAAAATCGCATAGGGGAAATGGAGGTCAACGTGATTCGATCTCAGGTGTGCTGGCTGAAAAGTATAGTACCAAAAAATTAATAAAATAAAATGTGAGGCGTGAGAATAGAACCAACGACCTCTAGGGAGCGAATGAGAGTCAAAGAAAAATGATGGAAAAAGAATGTGAGGCGTGGGAATCGAACCCACGACCTCAAGGCAGTGAAGGAGAGTAAAGGAGAAAAGGAAAGTAAAAAGAAAAGAAATGTGAGGCGTGGGATTCGAACCCACAACCTCAAGGCAATGAAGGGATTTAAGCGAAAAATGAAGATAAAAGAATTGTGAGGCGTGGGAATTGAACCCACGATCTCTAGGCAGTGTAGGCGAAATAAAAGAAAAATATAAAGATAGGATGTGGGTGTTTGATCTCACACCTCATGGTCTACTCGAATTAGATAAGGAGAATTAAATAAAAATAAATAAAAGGGGTTGTGGTAGTTCGATCCCACAACCCCTCGGCCAAGTAAAAGGAAATTAAAAGGAGAAAAATAAAGGGGGAATGTTGATGTTGGGGGTCGATCTAGGGTCCCAATGTCATGTGAACCAAAAATAAAATCAATGAAAAATGTAATTGTTGTCCAAAGGATTCGAAACCGGGTTCCCTTGCCCCGAATTCCGTATTGATACATAAGTCATACGTGAATTAAATATTCAAGAATAATGTCGCCTACATAGATCAAAATCGAGATCTTGGCATACATACAAGATGCATAAGTCTTGTACTAAAAAATCTTAGGAAGATATGAATAACTTAATGAACTATGAATGAAGCCTCATGGCTTGTATGTATAGACCCATAAGTCTAGCATACGTTTAAAAATAAGTGAACCTAAGATGTATGTAATGAAATGATGTAACCCTAGAAGGGTTAAGTACGAGTGTAAAACACACTAAATGGCCAAGTGCATTGGAATACGATGAAATGATTATTATGTAATGAAATGATGAAACCCTAGAAAGGTTAAGTAAAAGTGTGAAACACACAAATGGCCAAGTGCATTGGCATATGATGAAATGAACATTCACGTAAAAAGGGGTGAGTAATTATGAAGAGCAAATGTGGTAATGTTAATGAATGTGGTGACAACATGATATGAGGCTTATGTAAAAGATGAGAACAATCTCAAATGAGCCTAAGTAAATGTTACCAAAACGTACTCACATATGAGAGTGTAAAGTTAATGAAGAGACCAGTCTCTATGAACACTCTAATGAAAGTATTGATATTAACACACTTAATACTAATGATGAGATGAGAAATCATCTACTAAGCTATTATGTCCTCATACTAGAAGCCAGCTTCCATGACGTATGAGTTGAATGTAATGGAACTTTATACTGAGCACCGATAGACTAGCTATGAGCGGTGATGCCTTTTTTAGGGATGGGCGGAGGTTCACGTAACTCTCATCAGATGAGACTGTCCAGCATGTCGGGTATAGGTCTGCTTATAACTCCTAGTCTTCGAACCTATAATGCTAATATAGGGATCTGGCGGGGTTAAATTCCCATGTACGCTAGCATGTTTTGGGTCACTTTGGCTGGTGATTCCACCTCTTAATGGGGGTGACACTGGATTTCATGATGCTCACATGATCTATGTCGGTTAAAGTTAAAGTTCCCAATGAATAAATGAGGCCATCCTCAAATGATGCACATCATGGAATAAACGATACCAAAGGTGTTAGGATAGGATAATCAAGAGTTGAGCTAGACTCAAGTAATGACACTAGGTTATTCTTGATCATTGCATAGCAAACCCGATGAGAGTGTTAACTACATCCTAGGTATAGCTGGTGTTTACAATAGCTTATTAATGAATGAAATGAAGTACGTATGAATGAATGAAGCAGACTCTGTGTTTTCTAAAGAAGACTCCCTAGTTGAGGTCCCATATGTTGAGCCCTCATTTTGGGAAGTCTTAATGTCAAGTCCATGATTCCAAGGCCTCATGGTATATGAATGAATGATATGAAAGATGTTATGTGCTATATGCAATATGATATGTGCTATGTGTAAGATGTTATGTGCTGTGTGCAATATGATAAGTATGATGATTTATGTTACTCTCATGGCATGACTTTCCTAATCCAAATTTGGAAAGCTCACTAACTTTCCTAATCCAAATTTGGAAAGCTTATTTACTTTCCTAATCCAAATTTGGAAAGTTCACTAACTTTCCTAATCCCAATTTGGCAAGTCCACTGACTTGACTTTCCATAATCATGTTGTTAGGAAAGAGGTATTCTTACTCATGCATGTCCTTGGTGTGTGCTTGCATATACCCATACTTAGTACAAGTATGTACTAATCCCATACAACTCTATATTTTTAGGTGCAGGCACAGGTGGATGCTAGAGCTTACAGGTTGACGTTCAGCTATCCGGACGTGGAGCTTTCATCCGGACTTGGTAGACCCTCATGCTTTTGAGGATGTCTACCGTTATTATCTAGCTTAGATGTAGACTTTAGATAGTGGAGCATGTTTCACTAGTGTTTCTTTCCACTTTCATTTCAGACTTTATATTGGTGCCATTTTGACAAAAATACGTTTAATGCAATTATGAACTGTTTCTTTCATTTGATTATCTCTATATTAGATAGTTGATTTCTGAACCCCTTTGATGTTAAGTTTAAAATGTTTAGCATGAAATAAGAAAACAAAAAGTTCAAATTTTCTGCTAAAATTAACCTAGATGAAGTAAGAATGACGTATGTAGATTTGTCTGCGACCTCTGAGAGGTCAACGAAACTGGTCTCGTCTGGGGTCTAGATTCCGGTCGTGACAAAGTTGGTATCAGAGCACTAGGTTAAATTCAGAGAATAATAAGTTCACATCAACCACATTGAGTAGTTTCTAAGTCATGGTAGTGAAGTGCACCACTATCCTGAATTAGAGACTGCATGATGCGTAGGAAAATTTCCCTTCTTCTGATCTTATCGTGTTTTTCCTAATGTCTAATTTCTTGGTGTTATGAGCGTGTCTAAAATCAATATTTGTTGTTTTCAGAGAATGAATACTAGGAGAACCATTGGTTAGAGGAGAGGAGGTGTAGCTGCTGGGGACAATCAAGATCCACCCCAGGCTCCAGCTGAAAGAGTGGCTATGCTGGTTAACCCAGCTGGGTTGAGTGATGCGGAGGTGCGGGCATCTCTGGACCAGATGGCCCAGACCATCACTATGCAAGCCCAGGCCATGACTGCCCAGGTCAACCGACAGAATGTTCAGAGGGATAACCCACCGGTTCGTAGCATGGCTGACAAGCTGAGAGATTTTACGAAGATGAATCCTCCTATTTTCACGGGGTCTAAGACTTCATAGGATCCCTAGGAGTTTATGGATGAGGTGCATAAGATTTTGGTCGCTATGGGGGCCACAAATACTGAGAAGGCTGAGCTGGCTTCCTATCAGCACAAGGATGTAGCACAGACTTGGTTCAAGATGTGGTAGGATAGCCGAGCTTTGGGCGGAGTTCCGGTCACTTGGGAGCTATTTAAGACAGCCTTCCTGGAGAGATTCCTTCCCAGGGAGATGAGGGAGGCAATGGTTGAGGAGTTTATCAACCTTAAACAGGGATCAATGACAGTCAAGGAGTATTCCCTAAAGTTTGTTAAATTATCCAGGTATGCTACTTTTCCTTAGTATCTAACAGCAAGGATGAGATTAGTACTGAAGTTTGTTAAATTATCCAGGTATGCTACTTCCCTTGTATGTAACAGCAGTGATGAGACAAGCAGGTTCCTCACAGGAATGAACAGAGATCTGGAGGAGGAGTGTCAGTCTGCGATGCTCCATGATAACATGGACCTCTCCAGGTTGATGGTGCATGTCCAGCAAGTAGAGAACAGCCGCAAGAAGAGGGGCGTTCGTGATGCTAGGAGGCTTAAGCCTCAAGATCAGGCAGGTCCCAGCCATGGAGGCCACAGAAACAATTTTGGCATCCGTGAGCAGCCCAGGTTCAAGAAGGGACAGCAGAGTTCTGGGAACTCTAATTATCAGAGGAGTACAGAACCTAGAGGAGGCATACCTTAGCCCAAGAAGGGCAATGGAGGTGAGATGCAGCGTCCCAGAAAGAACTGTGCAAAGTGTGGCCATGCTCACAGTGGAGAGTGCAGACAGGGCACTAATGTCTGCTTCTGTTGCGGTAAGAGTGGGCACATAGTTAGAGACTGCCCACAGAACAGAGGTCAAGCTGGAGGTAATGCTCAGCCTAGGCCTAATCCACAGGGTGCAGCCGCCGCAGAGCCTCCTAAGAGGAACAGGTTCTATGCCCTGAAGGGCAGGGAGGAACAGGAGAAGTACGCTGATGTGGTCACAGGTATGCTGCAAGTATTCTGAACTTCTGTATATGCTTTACTTGATCCAGGGTCTACACTTTTCGTTGTAACTCCTTTTGCTTGCTCTCACTTTTCAGATATTGCCTGAAGTTCTGCATGATCCTATAGTGGTTAGTACACCTTTAAGAGAAAATGTAAGAACTGATAGAGTATACAAGGATTGCCAAATATTTGTAAGTGGTAAGACTATGTGTGCAGACTTGGTTGAGTGACCCATGCATGATTTTGATGTTATTCTTTGCATGGACTGGCTTCACAGTTGTTATGCTTGTTTGGATTGTCGTAGTAGAGTGGTGAGATTTCGTTTCCCTAATGAAGAAGAGCTAGTCTGGGAGGGGTACAACTCGAGTCGTCCTAATCCCTTGATTTCGAACCTTAAGTCCAATAAAATGATGTCCAAGGGGTTATTGTGTCATCTTGTGAGTGTTAATGATTTAGATCATGACATTCCTTCCATAGACTCAGTGCCTATAGTGAATGAGTTTCTAGATGTGTTTCCTGATGATTTGCCTGGAGTCCCTCCCCCTCGAGAGATTGACTTTGGTATCGACTTAGAACCCGATACTAAACCAATTTCAATTCCTCCCTACAAAATGGCTCCAGCTGAACTCAAAGAGTTGAAGATGCAGTTAAAAGTTCTCACTGATAAGGGTTTCATTCAGCCGAGCATATCCCCTTGGGGCGCTCCAGTGTTGTTTGTGAAAAAGAAGGATGGAACCCTTAGAATGTGTATCTATTATCGGCAGCTCAACAAAGTCACTATAAAGAATAAGTATCCATTTCCCAAAATAGATGATTTGTTCGATAAGCTCCAAGGGTCTAGTTTCTTCTCTAAGATTGATCTTCGTTCAGGGTATCATCAGCTTAGGGTTAGGGATGCAGATATCCCAAAGACAGCCTTTCGTACCTGTTATGGTCATTATGAGTTCTTAGTTATGTCATTTGGTCTCACGAATGTACCTGCTGCATTTATGAATCTCATGAACAGGGTCTTCCATGAATACCTTGACTCTTTCATCATAGTATTCATTGATGACATTCTCATCTACTCTAGGACCAAGGAAAAGCATGAACATCATTTGAGACTAACCTTGTAGGTACTTAGACAACATCAGCTGTATGCCAAATTCAGCAAGTGTGAATTCTGGCTTAGATCAGTGACCTTCCTGGGTCATGTTGTGTTCGATCAGGGCGTGGAGGTGTATCCCAAGAAGACTGAGGCTGTGAATAACTGGACAAAACCTCTTACTCCCACTGACATCCGTAGCTTTCTGAGATTGACTGGTTACTACTGCAGGTTCGTGGAGGGCTTTTCTTCCACTGCTGCCCAACCGATTATTTTGACTAAGAAGAAGGCCAAGTTTGAATGGACGGAGACTTGTGAGAAGAGTTTCAAGGAGCTCAAGGACAGACTCACTTCAGCCCCGGTGCTTACTTTGCCTAAGTGTGGCAAGAATTACACTGTTTATTGTGATGCATCTAGGGTTGGTTTGGGTTGTGTTCTTATGCAGGTTGGTAAGGTGATAGCTTATGCATCTAGACAGCTCAAGGTTCATGAGAAGAATTATCCCACTCATGACCTGGAGTTGGCAGCTGTGGTGTTTGCACTGAAGCTGTGGAGGCACTACTTGTATGGAGTGCATGTTGATGTGTTCACAGACCACAAGAGTCTCCAGTACGTGTTCACGCAGATGGAGTTGAATCTACGTCAGTGGAGATGGTTGGAGCTATTGAAAGACTATGATATGAATGTCCACTACCATCCAGGTAAGGCTAATGTTGTAGCTGATGCTTTGAGCAAGATGAGCATGGAAAGTACAGCCCACGTTGAGAATGATAAGAAGGATTTGGTGAAAGATGTACGGCCAGACTGGGTGTACGATTGGTTGACTCTACTAGTGGGGGTGTTTCAGTTCATCCTAGTTCTAAATCATCCTTGGTAGTTGAAGTCAAGCAGGGTCAGCACCTCGATCCTGTGTTGATGGAGATGAAGGACTCAATGTTGATAAAGATGAATGAGTCTTTCGCTTTGGGAGGTGACGGCATACTTAGGTATCAGGGCAGGCTGTGCATACCATATGTGGATGATTTGCGGACCAGGATTGTTGTAGAGGCCCATGGTTCCAGATATTCCATACATCCAGGTTCCACCAAGATGTATCATGATCTTAAGCAGATTTATTGGTGGGATGGCATGAAGAAGGACATTGCAGAATATGTGGCCAAGTGTCCTAATTATCAGCAGGTTAAGGCAGAACATCTTAAGGTTTGTGGTCTTACTCAGATTATTGAGGTTCTGACTTGGAAGTGGGAGGCCATTAATATGGACTTCGTGGTTAGTATTTCGAGGACTAGGAGACAACTTGACTCCATATGGGTTATTGTGGACAGGATGACTAAGTCTGCCCACTTTATCCCTGTGAAGTCTACTTACAGAGCCGAGGATTATGCGAGACTCTACATAGATGACATTGTGAGATGGCATAGGATTCCTTTGTCTATTATTTCAGATAGAGGAGCTCAGTTTACTTCACATTTTTGGAGATCTTTCCAGAAGAGCTTGGGCACGCAGGTAAAGCTTAGTACTGTCTTTCATCCTCAGACTGATGGGCAGGCAGAGCGCACCATTCAGACATTGGAGGACATGTTGAGAGCGTGTGTGATTGACTTCAGGGGTATCTGGGATGACTATCTGCCTTTGATAGAGTTCTCATATAATAATAGCTATCACTCCAGCATTGGGATGACACCGTTTGAGGCACTGTATGGTAGGAGGTATAGATCTCAAGTTGGGTGGATCGAGGTTGGAGAGTCATCCATTTTGGGTCCAGAGAACATTCATGAGGCCTTAGAGAAGGTCAGAGTGATTAGGGACAGGTTGGCTACTGCTTACAGTCGGTAGAAGTCATATGCAGATAACAGAAAACGGCCCTTATAGTTTGATGTTGGTGACCAGGTCTATCTGAAGATATCACCTATGAAGGGGGTGATGAGGTTTGGCAGGAAGGGGAAGTTGAGCCTGAGATATGTTAGGCCATACGAATCCTACAACGTGTGGGTGAGGTGGCCTATGAGTTGGCATTGCCTGCGGAGCTAGCTTTTGTCCATCCAGTCTTTCATGTATCCATGCTAAAGAAGTGCCTAGGTGATCCAGCATCGATTCTACCTGTGGAAGGTTTGGGGGTCGATGAAGACTTGTCCTATGAGGAGGTACCTGTTGAGATCTTAGACAGACAGATCAAGCGGCTGAGGAACAAGGAGATTGCCACCGTGAAGGTATTATGGATGAATCATCCTGTTGAGGGTGCTACATGGGAGGTCGAGGCCGATATGAGATCCCGCTACCCTCATCTTTTCAACTCTTGATGTTAGACTTCCTACTCTTAAGTTTAAGTTTCCTTATCTCTCAATTCTTGTTGCTATTGCTTGATTGTGCATAGTGATTATGTTATGATCTGACTGGCATTAAGCTAGATAGTAGTAGTGTCATTCGGGGACGAATGTTCCTAAGGGGGGGATAATGTAACAACCCTAAAAATAGATATGATAAGTAATGCTAAATGTGTCAAGAATGCCTATGATTAGAGCAGGGTTCACACGAATTGATGCGCATAGAACCAGACCTCGAAACCCTTGCTACAACCAAGTCAACTAACTTGGGGAGTTAGTTGATCTTTGAAATGTTGGGTCCAACCATGTAGGGCTCTCTAATACGAAGATTTACTCGAAGGAGTCTTTACTAGACTTAAAAAGGGGAAATCTTAGGTTTGGAGGGTCTAGGTGTAAAATGGTCTTTTTCCTGGCTAAGGGTAGTATCGTAATTACCCTAAATATATAATTAATTATTTAATTAATAAGGTGGAGGGGCAATTTTGAGAGAGAGGTCCAAAAATGGGCTATTGAAGTGAAGTCTTGCTCCACCCGGGTACGAACCTAGGTGGAAGCAATGAATTAAAGTGGTTTTTATTTAAGTTATTAAATTAATGTGATTAATAAATTATTATTATTCATTATCTGATTTAAAATAAAATAGAAATCAGATTTTTTTATAATTAAACAAAACCTTGTTGACTAAGTCCTAAACTAGACTCTTAAGCCTAATAAAACTCCCACTCTCTCACGTATATCTCTCAACTCTCACGCTCAATCTCTTTTCTTCTTTCTCACGTATTCTCTCTGCCAAATTAAGTTACACGAACAAAAAATAACCAAAGTTCTTCACACTTGAAGAACTCACACGAAATCTCCATAAATCAAACGTTAATCGTACGTTAGGCTAAGAGAGGTTGTCCGTCGAGTAGTGTTGACATTGAGGATGCTTAGATGTGATCTTGGGTGGAGTTTTTGGGCATCAAGTCGAGGCTTTAACGTCAAAAAGGTATGGGTTCTCTTCTCTCTTGGTCCCTTTCCCAAGAGACCCCTTAAGGTTCAGATTATTCAGTCCGAAAACTAGGATTGTTCCCCATTGCATGTCCCTGTCACTAGCTCCCAATGATTCGTAGGTTGGGTATGATTGCTGGTAGATTTAGGTGTATGTTGTGTTTTCGTGATGAATATGTTTATGTTTGTGTATTTGAAATCGTATGAATGACAACCTATGTGTTCCGAAACTATGTGCATGTGTGTGCAAAAAATGTGGCAGTGACTATGTGTTCTCGGATTAAGGCTAAAAAATTGTGATGTTATGGTTGTTATTTTACGTGCATGAACGTATGTAAATCGTGATGTTCATTAAAATGAAATGTGGCTGATTTGAGTATCAATCTTTAGCTAAACTTATCTATGAAAAATGCACCCCAAAATGTGTTAAATGATCTATGAATTTCCCTAATAGTTCGAGTGAAAGTGTTGGTGAAAAATGAGCTGAAAAATGACCAAATTTCCAGAAAACTTACAAGTTTAGTTTAGGCTAAATGTAGATGAACAAATCTGGAAATTAATTGAGTGAAAAATGAGGTGAGATCACCAGGATTCGAACCCGCGACCTCACCCATATGATACCTTAAAATCGGAAAGGGGAAATGCGGGTCAAGGGGATTCGATCTCAGGTGTGCTGGCTGAAAATTATAGTACAAAAAAATTAATAAAATAAAATGTGAGGCGTGAGAATCGAACCCACGACCTCTAGGCAGCGAATGAGAGTCAAAGAAAAATGAAGGAAAAAGAAATGTGAGGCATGGGAATCGAACCCATGACCTCAAGGCATTGAAGGAGAGTAAAGGAGAAAGGGAAAGTAAAAAGAAAAGAAATGTCAGGCGTGGGATTCGAACCCACGACCTCAAGGCAGTGAAGGGAGTTAAGAGAAAAATAAATATAAAAGAATTGTGAGGCGTGGGAATAGATCACGACCTCTAGGCAGTGTAGGCGAAATAAAAGAAAAAAATAAAGAGAGGCTGTGGGGGTTTGATCCCACAACCTCATGGTCTACTCGAATTAGACAAGGAGAATTAAATAAAAAAAATAAAAGGGGTTGTGGGGGTTCGATCCCGCAACCCCTCGGCCAAGTAAAAGGAAATTCAAAGGAGAAAAATAAAGAGGGAATGTTGATGTTAGGGCTCTATCTAGGGTCCCAAAGTCATGTGTACCAAAAATAAAATCAATGGAAAATGTAATTGTTGTCCAAGGATTCGAAACCGGGTTCCCTTGCCCCAAATTCTGTATTGATACATAAGTCATACGTGAATTAAATGTTCAAGAATAATGTCGCCTACTTAGATCGAAATCGAGATCTTGGCATACATACAAGATGCATAAGTCTTGTACTACATAATCTTAGGAAGATATGAATTATTTAACGAACTATGAATAAAGCCTCATGGCTTGTATGTATAGACCCATAAGTCTAGCATACATTTAAAAATAAGTGAACCTAAGATGTATGTAATGAAATGATGTAACCCTAGAAGGGTTAAGTACGAGTGTAAAACACACTAAATGGCCAAGTGCTTTGGAATACGATGAAATGATTATTATGTAATGAAATGATGAAATCCTAGAATGGGTAAGTAAGAGTGTGAAACACACAAATGTCCAAGTGCATTGGCATATGATGAAATGAACATTCACGTAAAAAGGGGTGAGTAATTATGAAGAGCAAATGTGCTAATGTTAATAAATGTGGTGACAACATGATATGAGGCTAATGTAAAAGATGAGAACAATCTCAAATGAGCCTAAGTAAATGTTACAATAACGTGCTCACCTATGAGAGTGTAAAGTTAATGAAGAGACCAGTCTCTATGAACACTCTAATGAAAGTATTGAGAATAACACACTTAATACTAATGATGAGATGAGAAATCATCTACTGAGCTATGATGTCCTCATACTAGAAGCCAGCTTCCATGATGTATGAGTTGAATGTAATGGAACTTTATACTGAGCAACGATAGACTAGCTATGAGCAGTGATGCCCTCTTTTGGGAAGGGCAGAGGATCACGTAACTCTCATGATATGAGACTGTTTGGCATGCCGGGTATGGGTGTCCATATCTCTCTTAGTCTTCGAACCTATACTGCCAATATAGGGATCTGGCAAGGTTAAATTCCCATGTACGCTAGCATGTTTTGGGTCACTTTGGCTGGTGATTCCACCTCTTTTCGGTGTGGGGGAGACACCGGATTTCATGATGCTCACATGATCTATGTAGGTTAAAGTTAAAGTTCCCAATGAATGAATGAGGCCAGCCTCAAATGATGCACATAACGAAATAAAAGATACCAAAGGTGTTAGGATAGGATAATCAAGAGGTGAGCTAGACTCAAGTAATGACACTAGGTTATTCTTGATCATTGCACAGCAAACCCGATGAGAGTCTTAAACTATATCCTAGGTATAGCTGGTGTTTACACTAGCTTACGAATGAATGAAATGAAGTACGTATGAATGAATAAAGCAGACTCTGTGTTTTCTAAAGAAGACTCCCTAGTTGAGGTCCCAAATGTTGAGCCCTCATTTTGGGAAGTCTTAATGTCAAGTCCATGATTCCAAGGCCTCATGGCATATGAATGAATGATATGAAAGATGTTATGTGCTATATGCAATATGATATGTACTATGTGTAAGATGTTATGTGCTGTGTGCAATATGATAAGTATGATGATGCATGTTACTCTCATGGCATGACTTTCCTAATCCAAATTTGGAAAGCTCACTAACTTTCCTAATCCAAATTTGGAATGCTTACTGACTTTCATAATCCAAATTCGGAAATTTCACTAACTTTCCTAATCCCAATTTGGCAAGTCCACTGACTTGACTTCCAATAATCATGTTGTTAGGAAAGAGCTTTTCTTACTCATGTATGTCCTTGGTGTGTGCTTGCATACACCCATACTTAGTACTAGTGTGTACTAATCCCATACAACTCTATATTTTTAGGTGCAGGCACAGGTGGACGCTAGAGGTTACAGGTTGACGTTGCAGCTATCCGGACGTGGAGCTTTCAATCGGACTTGGTAGTCCCTCATGCTTTCGAGGATGTCTACCGTTATTATCTAGCTTAGATACAGACTTTAGCTAGTGGAGCATGTTCCTCTACTGTTTCTTTCCACTTTCATTTCAAACTTTGTATTGGTGCCGTTTTGGCAAAAATACGTTTAATGCAATTATGAACAGTTTCTATAATTTGATTATCTCTATATAAGATGGTTGATTTGTGAACGCCTATGATGTTAAGTTTAAAATGTTTAATATGAAATAAGAAAACAAAAAGTTCAAATTTTCCGCTAAAATTAACCTAGATGAAGTAAGAATGACGTATGTAGGCTTGTTTGCGACCTTTGAGAGGTCAACAATGCCGGAATCATCTGGGGTCTAGATTCCAGTCGTGACAACGATTTCTGGGGAAATCGAAGGAAAATCGTCTGATAGCCGCCTTCAATTTCGAACAACTTCCAAGCAGATTCATGGGGAGTTCCATATTGGGTATTGTTACCCTGATGAAGTGGTCCATCTCACAGCGATTTCAATCAAAATTGATGGTCCAATCGCCGGCAACAAGTTTTCCGGAGTACTTTCTATCGACACCAGGAAAAATGTGGAAGACGACACCAATGGGAACACTCCTAAGGAACCTGAGATAAACCTTGCAGACATATCTAATCTGCTAGCTCAGGAACAATCCCAAAATGGAACTCAGGTCAAGGCGAACACTCAAGGAAATGAGGGGATTGATGTGGGAAGCTTTTCACATTTCTCTTTTGGTGTCAAACCAGTGGATGCAAGACCAAGAAATGTGTCAACACCAATGGCAGGTAAAGTCGATGCTCGTCCCAATAATTCCCAGAACAAAGTGCAGGAACAACACCCCTATAATTCACTAAAGCAGAACAACACCCCTCTAATTCACTGAAGCAGAACACGACTTCAACCGAGGAAAGCCAAGGCAATGGTATGTCTTCTTCTTCCATTTCTATCCCTAATCATAATCATAATAATCATAGTGTTGTCCATGAGCATGTCAATGCCATGGAAAATTAGCTGGTGCATCTAGTGAACAGGTACAAGGACAAACATGAATAATATTGTACAGCAACCCATTCAAAATAGACGTAGTGTCATGGAGAGTTTGAAACAGGCTCAACAAATCGTTCCTAATGAGAAAATAGAACAAAGAAGCTACCATAAAGCTTTTCCCAAAATATCTAGCAATTTCGATAAAGCCACATAGCCCCCTCAGAAAAACCAGCAAAACAATCTTCCTACCAAACCAAATAAGATTACTAATCCCAGTGTTGTGCAACCCAATTATCAAGATAAAGTGAGTGAACCAGCCCCCTATACTGTGGTCCAAACATTGAGTGCTAGGCTAAGACACATCCACGCTACTCAAACTCCCAACATTGTGATAAACACTCTTAGACAAAGAATCATACAAGGGTGCCCGACTGTGATATACCATATGCACGATTATATGCACACCTTAATAGTGGATTGCAAACACACATTGGTTGGAAAGTTCAGCAATACCATGCCAAAGATGGAGCTTATTAGAAAAAGTTTCATTCAGCGGACTCAATTGAGTGGGGAGGTTAATATTGCACACTATAACTCAAGACATGTATTTGTTGATCTACAAAATGAGATGGAATACAACACAGTATGGACACAACAGAGAATGACTATCGAGGGCAAACACATGAGGATGCAAGCCTGGACTCCAACATTCTACCCAGAAGAAGAAACCTATAGTCCAGTCTGGGTTCTTCTACCAGGTTTACCTTGGAATTGCTTCAAGAAACCATTTCTTATTCCCTTTCTTGAAAAGGTTGGAAATGTTCTGTACTTGGACACAGCATCCATAAAAAGATCAAGAGCTGGGATGGCAAAAGTTAAAGTACAAGTGGACTTAACTAAACCTAGGCCTAGACATGTGTGGATTGGCTCAAATAATGATGATTTCACAATAGGACAATGGCAACCAGTGGAGTATGAGAACATCCCCCCTTACTGTGAATATTGTAGACATCAGGGGCATGATGTAGATGAATACAAATAAAAAATTAGAGATGATGACTACAGATACAGAAAAGAGAGAGAAAATGAAAATAAACTTAAAAACAAGGACAATCACATCCAAAAAGAGAAAGCAAACAACCAAGATAAAGTGACAGATTCTTGAGATCAACAACAACAAAATAACAAGGAAAAAAGCATACAAAAATGGACAGAGCAGCAAAAAGAGGATGAGTGGAAAATGAATAATAAACAACGAGAGAAAGGTTCTTAGAAGACAGCATGGAGGCCCACTGCATTTACATTCTCTCAGCAATAACACCCTCATCCACTGTACTTAAGCAAATCCAAATGCTCATGGCTGACTTCTTTTGGGGATGGAGGAATGACAACAGGAAATACCATTGGGCTTCCTGGAAGAACTTAAGCTTCCCATGTGAAGAAGGGGGGATTGGTATGAGAAACATCAAAGATGTTTGCATGGATTTTCAATATAAACAATGGTGGACCTTTAGGACTAAACACACTTTGTGGGGTATTTTTTGAAAGCAAAATATTTCCAAAGAAATCAATTCTGGATCCTTCTCTTTTTGGTGGGATAATTGGCTAGGATCTGGTCATATTGCTAAATTCTCCTTCAACAACAATAGGTTCAACAATAGTACAATTGCAGAATTTTGGTGTGAAGGCAGATGGAACTGGAACAAATTGTTACAACATGCTCCAAGTTGTCAGCTTGAAAACATCCTATCTATAGAACTCCCTATTCAGCAACATCTACCAGATCAGGCAATTTGGAAGCTTAACAGTGATGGAAAATTTACTTGTTCATCAGCATGGAATGAGATCAGGGAGAAAAAAATCTAAAACTTTGTTCAATTCTTTTATTTGGCATAAGAGTATTCCCTTTAAAGCATCTTTCCTCGTATGGAGAAATTGGAAAGGAAAACTCCCAACTAATGAAAAACTTAATACTTTTGGCAAAGAACCAACTTATTGTTTTTGTTGTTCTAACAGGCAAGGTCTGGACACAATAGAGCATACATTCAACACCGGCCAATTTGCAGGTTATGTATGGAGAAGTTTTGCAGCAGTTGCTGGAATCAACCCGGACCACAGCTCACTACAACACCTCATCATACAATGGTGGTAAGCTAAATATAAAAATGAGGCACACAGACTCCTTCTTCAGGCCACACCTATCTTTATTTGTTGGAATCTCTGTAAGAACAGGTGTGCCAACAAATATGGGGGGAAACCATCCAATATTAGCAAGGTTAAATATGCCATATACAAAGATAATTACAAGCTACTCACATCAAATTTTCCTCAAATTAAATGGTCTTCAACTTGCAGAGGTTTAATTCAGCTAGGGGAAAATTGTGTTCATGATACGAAAGTAACTATGGTGGCATGGAAAACACCCCAGAACAGTGGACCAAAATAAATACGGATGGTATTGCAATTAACAACCCCAACAATATTGGAGCAGGTGGAATCATAAGGGACCAAACTGGTAAGCTGGTGCTGGCATTTGTTGTTCCGCTTGGTGTTGGTACAAACAACAAAGCAGAGCTTAAAGCTGCTATATTTGGTCTGACTTGGGGGCTGGAATTGGGATATAGGAAAATTTTACTAGAAGTGGATTTACAGCTTCTAGTGAACAGGATTGCACAAAAGACCAACCCCCAATGGACCATAATGAAACAAGTGGAGAAGCTGCAAGTTCTCATCAATCAGACTCATGAATTCAAGTGCCAACACATCTTCAGAGAAGCTAATTTTGTGGCTGATTCTCTATCCAAACTCAACCACACAGTCAATACTCCTCAACTATTTTTTAACAATCATATACTACCAACTAAAACCAAAGCCTACTACCAGCTGGACATTCAAGAAATGCCAAGTTGTAGAAGAAAGAAAATTAAGATGATCAAAGAACCTCCCTAGAAGATGTTTTCCCCCTTTTCAACTTAGCTATAATTCAAAATTATAGCTTCTTTGAATAGGTAGAATAGGATAGTTTTATAATTTTGCAAGTATGTAAAGGAAGAGTCTCCCTTGTTTATTTTCCTAGATTCTTCGTATCGAGAATAGTCCTCTCTTTTAGGTGCTTAGTTTCTTGGTTATCATATTTGTAAGGGGATGAGTTGACTACCCTTGGGAAGGTCAACTCTGAACCACCTTAGGATCGGATGTTAGGTTTATGTCCCCCTCATTGTACTTTTGCTTTTATTAATAATAAGGTCTGGGGGTGTTGCTCAGCCCCTACCCCTCCAAGGGTTATTCACCTTTTAAAAAAAGCCCAAAATACCAAAACACAAACATAAACACTAAATCATAGATTTTCAACCAAAAATCCTACACCCCAAAACTTAAAACCTAAAAAACCCTAAACCCTAATCCTAACCCTAACCCTAATCCTAACCCTATCCTTAACTCTAACCCTAAACCTAAAGCCTAAACCCAAAGCCCAAAATACCAAAACCCTAACATTAAACACTAAATCATAGATATTACAACTCAAATCCTTAACCTCAAATCCTAAACCAAAAAAACAATCTAAAATCTAACCCTAACCCTAATCGTAACCCTAACATTAACCCCAAACCCTAACCCTACCATAAACCCTAAACTCCAAGCTCAAAATACGAAAACCCAAACATTAAACACTAAATCATTGATATTAAACCTCAAATGCTAAATCCTAAACCTAAAAACCTAAAAAAAAAAAAATTACACTAACATTAACCCTAACCCTAACCCTAAACAAAAAACCCGAAACCCTAAGCCCAAAATACTACGTTTCTTTGAATAGGATAGAATTTTTGTTGCTTATATCTGTAAGGGGAGAGTCTCCCTCATTTAAGTTTATTAGATATGATGTACAGAGAGGAGCCGTCTCTTTTAGATGCGTAGTACTTGATTTTTTCTTTTGATTGTAGGGTGACAAATCGGCAATCCTAGTGGAATACGGATTACGGAACCATCTAATAGGATGGAGGTAAGGTTAAGGTCCCCCTCCGTGTATATTTACTATTATTAATGCTAAGGCCTGGGGGTGTTGCTTAGCCCCTTACCCCCCAAGTGTAATTAACAAACAAACAAAAAAAAAGCCCAAAATACCAAAACCCAAACATTAAATACAAAACCATAGATTTTAAACCTCAAATGCTAAACCCTGAACCATAAAACCTACAAAAACCTACACCCGAACCCTAATCATAACCCTAACCCTAACCATAAAGCCTAAACCCTAAACCCTAAACCCTAAGTCCAAAAAAAAGTCCAGAATAAACCTAAGTCCAAAATACGAAAACCCAAACATTAAACATAAACCATGCATTTTGAACCTCAAATCCTAAACAACAAATCCTAAAACCTAAAAAAAATTAACCCTAACCCTAACCCTAACCCAAATCCTAACCCTAACCTTAACCCTAACCCTAACCCTAAACCATTAACCCGAAACCCCAAGCCCAAAATACCATCGCTTTCCCATTTCCCAATTTTTCTCTCTCTAACATCTCTCTGTAAATACGCGCGCTCCAAAAATTTGGAAAATTACTGTTCCAATGGCTAGTGCAAAAATAGCAGACATGGTGTGTGGCTCGCTAGACGGCCTTCCCCAACCACTGGACCTACTCCAAGAGGGGATCCTAGCAAAGAAGAACACACCCCAACAAGAATTGTCCTCTAATTCGTCCCACAACTCTGTGAATTCACGAAACACTAGAGCGATGACAGTGTGTCTTCTCAGAGAGAATTAACAGGGAATCGCGAAAATTTTTTCTTATATCAAATCAGGTTTAATCAAGGTTCAAGGATTACAGGTATCAATTATATGCAGCAAAGGCTACATCATACTCAAAAATCAGGAGATTCCATCATTCCAATTGAAAATTATGAAGACGCGATTCTTGGGGAAATCGATGGAAATTTGCCATATAGCCGCCCTTCATTTCGAACAACTTCCATGCAAATTCATGGTGAACTGCAAATTGGGATTACTCCCCTGATGAAGGCGTAATCTCACAGCGATTTCAACTAAAATCGATGGCCCATCGCCGGCAACAATTTTTCCGACGTGCGAACTATCGATCCCCAAAAAAAGAGGAAAATGACACCAATAGGACCAATACTACGGAGCCTGAGATTCACCTTACAAATATCTCAGCTCATCTAGCTGAGGAACAATCCCAAAAAGGAACCCAGGTATTAGAGAAAGAACTTCGAGTAACCAAGGAAAGGAGGGAATTCATGTGGGAACTTCCTCACACTTTTCATTTGGAGTCAAACCACTGGAAGCATGACCAAGCAATGATTCAATATCAATGGCAGGTAAAGTTGATGCTCTCTTGTACAATTGTAAAGACAAATTACAGGAACACCATCTTTTTGATTCACTGATGTAGAACACGACTCCAAACGAGGAAGGATATCGCAATGGTACGTCTTCAGTTCCTATTTCTATTGTTAATCACCATAATAATAATCATAGTGTTGTTCATGAGCATGTTAATGCTATGGGGAAAATAGCTGGCATAATTAATGAACAAGTACATGGACAAAGTATGATCAGTACTAAACAACAACCTAGCCAAAACCAGGAAACTATCAGGGAGAGTTTGAACCAGGTTCAACAGATCACTCCTAATGAAAAGATTGACCAAAGCATCTACCATAAAGGTTTCCCTAAAATATCTCGCAATTTCAATAAATCCACACTGCCTCCATAAAAAATCCAGCAAAATAAGTCCCATACCAAGCCAAATAAGGTTCCAAATCCCAGTGTAATTCAATCCAATGCCCAAGATAAAGTGAGTGAACCTGCTCCATATAATGTGGTCCAAACCTTGGCTGCTAGGCTAAGACACATCCATGTTGCTCAAACCCCCAACATTGTGATAAACACTCCTAGACAAAGAACCAAACAGGGGTGCCCAGTTGCGATCTACGACATGCATGATTATATGCACACTTTTGCCATAGACTGCAAATACACATTGGTTGGGAAATTCAGCAATACTATGCAAAAAATAGAGCTTAATAGAAAGAGTTTCATTCAGTAGACTTAGTGAAGTGGAGGGGTCAATATTACACCCTATAACTCAAGACATGTTTATTGACTTACAAAATTATCTGGACTATAACACAGTATGGACACAACAGAGAATGACTATTGAAGGCAAACTCATGAGGATACAAGCTTGGACTCCCACCTCCAGCCAAGAGGAAGAAACACCCATAGTTCCTGTTTGGGTACTATTACCATGCTTACCCTAACATTTTTTTAAGAAACCTTTTCAAACCCCTTTGTTATAAGTTATTGGAAAAGTTTTGTATATAGACACTGCTTCCATTAAAAGATCCAGGGAAGGTATGGCAAAAGTCAAAGTGCAGGTGGACTTAACAAAGACTAGGCCTAGACATGTATGGATTGGGCTAGATGATGATGATCTCACAATAGGGAGGTGGCAACCAGTGGAATATGAGAACCTCCCCCCATATTATGAGTATTGCAGACACCAAGGCCATTACATAAAAGAGTGCAAATCCAAAATGAGAGATGATGACTACAGAGACAGGAAAGAACACGAAAATAAAAGGAAAAAAAATAAAGAAAAACAAAACAAAAAAGAGAAGGCAGGCAGTAAAGAAAAAACACCAAAAGTTGGAGAACAACAACAACAAAATAACAAGGAAAAGCACAAACAAAAACAATCAGAGCAGCGAAAGGAAGAGGAATGGCAAACACAAAGGAAAAGATATCACAAACAAGAAGAGGAAGGTATTCAGAAGAAAGCATGGAGGGCCACTTACACACTAAATCAAACAACACAAGGCAATCCTCAATAAACTGTTCAACAGACAGGTAACCCCCCTATTTCTCATCATAATGCTTTCACTAACTTGACTTTACAGGAAGTACAGAAGGCTACAGGAGAAGACTCATCTAACCAGGAACAACTAAAAGCTCCAAGCAACACAAAACAATCAGGTTTCAGGAAATAACAAAAGAAAATCACAAAAGATTCCAGGAAGGTGTGGTCAATACCAAGAACTCAGGTATCATAGCTATACAACTACCTCTAATTAACCTGATATATCTACTCTTAATAATGGTGAAGCTGAAGGAGGGATAGATGGGGGATGTAGGAGAACCACACTAACTTGTAGGAAGGAGTGACCAAAAGGGGGGATCTTCCTCATGTTCTGCATGAGGGGGTTTACACTAACCAAAACTCAGACCTTATCACCCCAGGTAACACTAAAGATCAGCAACAAAAATTGAAACAATAGCAGGTTCATAAATCAAAACAGATAGAGGAAAACAGATAGAGTATTAATGGAAAAAATATGGAGAAACAACAAAAGGAAACAGGTCACAACAATGAACAAAGCAAGGCTTCCATGGAAAAAGATATGGGGAACAAAGCAAGTACTAGTAAGGCGGAAAATACTCCCAAGAGTAAAAACAATCTAAGCAAACAAAAAAGAGATGCAGCTAAGAGGAGACAAATTAAATTCATTCTGATAAATGATCACCACGGTCTGGATATTCCTCCCTTACAAGCCCA
Organism: Solanum sitiens; assembly: GCA_016801875.1. NCBI lineage: Eukaryota > Viridiplantae > Streptophyta > Magnoliopsida > Solanales > Solanaceae > Solanum > Solanum sitiens. The sequence goes on from JABWTJ010001063.1 coordinate 43,604, forward strand.
ATATATGACACCTCTACCCAAAGACCCCCCTGATAAGAGACAACAATTTTGCCAAGTTAACACTGCTCCACTTATAGATGAATATGAGGTTGATAATTCTGAAGATGAGATTGACAGAGATAACCAATCTGTACAGACCCTGATGATGAGGAGGAGACTAGTGAAGCCTTAATTAGAGCTTTCAGTCCACAAAATGATCAGAATCTTGAGGAAGACATCCAATAGGTAACTCAAAATCAAGGACTATCTCCAAGAGGGTTTCAACATGACAGATTTTACTTAAAAAAATAGGATATTAACACTGTCACTGCTGGAAGACCAAACACGAGACTCTTTTCCTCCAGATCATCTCAATGATTAGCACAATCATATGGAAAGTGAGAGTTAATAATACCTAAGGGGTTGTGGAAAGACTCAAAATACCAAGAAAGATGTATCAACTCTCTATCATTGCAATATTGGAACCTTTATCTGATAGTGTCAATGTTCAGAACTTTAAAACACAATTATCAATGGAGAATGCTGTGAGCAATTGCAATGGCAAAATTTGGTTATTTTGAAATGGTGACGTTGACTGTATTATCATTGATGAAGATGCGCAACAAGTTACATGTGACATTAGTCACAATGAGCTACAAACACAGCTCACTACCACCTTTGTCTATGCAAAATGTAAAGATCATCTCAGAAGGCCTCTTTGGGATAGAATGCTTCAACAGTCAAATGGGAATAATACACCTTGGTGCGCTGTAGGTGATTTTAATGTTACAACGGCTAGGGAGGAAAAAATGGGAGGGTTACCATACATCATGAAGAAGTTTTTTGAATTCATATATGTTATTAAAGCCTATGGTCTTGTTGACATAGGCTTTAGTGGACAGAAATTTACTTGTCAAACAAAAGGGGTATCTACCACAAAATTTTGAAGAGGTTGGACAGGGCTCTTGTTAATGATGCTTGGCTTGAAGTCATGCCCCAAACCACCATCACTCACTTATCTTCTACTGGGTTGGATCACTCTCCACTGTTAATGGAAATGATCTCAATGAAGGTTGTCCACACCAAATATTTTAAATTCCTCAACTGCTGGGTAGATAATCCTAACTTCCTAAATATTGTGAAGTCTTGTTGGGAAAAGGATACAGAGGGCAATAGTATGTGGAAATTCCATCAAAAGCTGAAAAGATTGTCTAACACTCTTAGTTCTTGGTCGAAAAAAGAATTTGGTGACATTTTCTTATAGGTTAAGAGGTATGATGAACAGGTAAAAAAATGCTGAAGAAAACCTTATCCTAGACCGGAATGAAACCAACAGAACCTTCCTCCATGAGATTAATGCCAAATATATCAAATTTTTGAAATTGGAGAATTCCCTCATGAAGCAAAAAACTCAGCTACAATGTTTCAAAGATGGAGACACAAATTCCAAATATTTTCATTCTCTGGTAAGAGGAAGGAGTAGAAGACTTTTTATACACAAAATCATCAATGAAAATAGGGAGTGGTTACAAGGAGATGAGAATATTGCTAAGGCTGCATGTGATCACTTTCAATAAATCTTCACTGGTGATCAGAGTTATTAATGAGGTGATTTTGGATTGCATACCAAGGATGGTGAGCCAAGAACAGAATGATAGGCTTACCACCACCCCAAATATGGAAGAGTTGAAAGAAGTGGTTTTCTCTATAAACCCCACCTCTGTTGCTGGTCTGGATGGTATGAATGACTATCTTTTAAAAAAATGTTGGCAAACCATCAAACAAGACCTCTTTGGAGTTATCCAAGCTTTCTTCAGTGACCAGATGATTCCTAAGTATTTTTTCTATTCTTGTATTGTCCTGCAGTCTAAGGTAAGTAATCCCAACAAAATGATAGAATTTAGACCTATAAATCTAAGAAATTTCACCAGTAAGATCATTTCTAAACTGGTAAGCAATAGACTTAGTCCCATTCTGCCTAGTTTGATTCTCTCAATCAATCAGGATTTGTAAAAGGAAGAATTATTTTTGAGAACATTATGTTGGCACAAGAGATCATACATTAGATTAAAAAGCCTAATATTGGGACTAATGTCATTATTAAATTGGTTATGGCAAGAGCCTATGATAGAGTCTCTTGGGCCTACATTTGTTTGGTTTTAAGGAAAATGGGATTTTGGGAAGTGTTCATTGATTTGGTGTGGAGAATTATGGATAACAATTTATATTCTATCATTATTAATGATAAGAGGTATTTCACTCCACTAGAGGGCTCAAACAAGGTGACCCTGTTTCACCTGCCCAATCCATTTTAGGTGCAGAGGTACTATCAAGATCACTAAATAAACTCCACAATAATCCAGATTTCCATGGTTTCTTCATGGATATGAGGAGTACCCTGGTGAACCACTTCATCATTGCATATGATATTATTCTGTTCACCTCTGGAAGAAGCAAAACCTTGGAACTCATTATGCAAAACTTGAAGGCCTATGAAGATACATCTGGTTAGCTCATCAATGGTGAAAAAAAAATACTTCATGATACACTCAAATGCTTTAACACTACAAGGGATAAAATTAGAAGAATTACTGGTTTCAAGCAGAAGCAGGGCCCCCTAACTTACCTAGGATGTCCTCTTTTTGTGTGTAGACCTAGAATTATCTACTTCTATGACCTTGTTAATAAACTTATTTGCAGGATCACAGGATGGCATACTAAACAACTAAGTTATGGAGGAAAGGCTATGTTGATCAAACATGCCCATCCACATCCTTTCAGCAGTAACACCTCTATCCACTGTTTTTAAACAGATCCAAATGCTCATGGCTGACTTCTTTTAGGGATGGAGGAATGATAATAAGAAATATCACTGGGCTTCCAGGATGAACTTGAGTTTCCCTTATCCAGAAGAGGGGATTGGAATGAGGAATCTGTAAGACGTTTGCATGGCTTTTCAATATAAACAATGGAGGAATTTTAGGACTAAACACATGCTTTGGGGAGAGTTCTTGAAAGCAAAATATTGTCAAAGGTATAACCCCATTAGCAAAAAATGGGACACTGGAGAGTAAATGACTTGGAAACACATGCTGAAAATCAGGAGTAAAGCTGAGCAACACATACAATGGAGACTAAACTCTGTTTCATGCTATTTTTGGTAGGAGAATTGGCTAGGATCTGTCCCTCTTCGCAGTTATCCCCCAATAGCAACATGTTTAATAATAACACAGTAGCAGAATTTTGGTGTCAAGGCCAATGGAACATGAGCAAACTGCTACAACAGGCTAAGTTGTCAACTTGCAAACATCCTAGTTGTAGAATTGCCTCTTCACCAACATCTTCCAGATCAGGCAGTTTGGAAGCTCAACAATGATGGCAAATTCACACGCTTATCAGCATGTAATCAGATCAGGGAAAAAAAAATCTAAAACTCACTTCAACTCTTTCTCATTTGGCATAAAAATATTCCTTTTAAATCATGTTTTCTAGTTTGGAGAACTTTGAGAGGAAAACTCCCAACTAATGAAAAATTATCACCTTTGGTAAAGAACAAACTAATTGCTTTTGTTGTTGCAACAGGAAAGGTCTAGACATCATAGAGCACACATTCAATAATGGAAAATTTGCAGCATATGTATGGAGGAGTTTTGCAGTTGCTGGAATCAACCTAGACCATTGTTCACTGCAACATCTCATCCTTCAATGGTGGACAACTAAATACAAGAATGAGGCAGACAGATTACTCCTACAGGCCACACCCATTTTCATTTGTTGTAATCCCTTGAAGAACAGGTGTGCTAGTAAATATGGGGGCAAACCATAAAAAAATAGCAGGGTTAAGTATGCTATCTACAAGGACAACTACAAATTATTGATAACAACATTCCCTCAAGTTAAATGGCCTTCCAAATGGAAAGGTTTAATTTAACTAGGGGAAAATTGTGTCCATGATACAAAAGTAACTATGGTGGCATGGAAAAAACCCTAGAACATTGGATCAAAATCAATACTGATAGCAGTGCACTTACCAACCCCGGGAAGATTGGAGCAGGTGGAATCATAAGGGATCAAACTAGCAAGATGGTGTTGGCTTTTGCAATTCCTCTTGGTAAAGGTACAAACAATCAAGCAGAACTTGAAGCTACTATTTTTGGTTTGACCTGGGGGCTGGAACTGGGATATAGGAAAATTTTGCTAGAAGTGGACTCATAGCTTTTGGTTAACTGGCGCTCACAAAAGACCAACCCCCAATGGCACATAATGACACAAGTGGAGAAGCTACAAATTCTTATCAATCAGACCCAAGCATTCAAGTTCAAACACATCTTCAGAGAAGCTAATTTTTGTGGCTGATTGCTTGTCCAAACTCAGCCACACAATATCCACTCCCCAACTTTCATTGACATTCAATAACTACCAACATAAACCAGAGCCTACTACCAGCTAGACATTCAGGAAATGCCCAGTTTCAGAAGGAGGAAGATCAAGAAAATCAAAGAATTGGATACACAAGGTTCTAACCCCATTTCGACTTAGCTATAACATTAAGCAATACTTCTTTGAATAGGTTAGGATAGTTGTTTTTTGCTTATTATTTATGTAAAGGGAGAGTCCCCCTAGTTTACTTCCTAGAATCTTTGTATTGAGAGGAGTCCTCTCGTCTAGGTGGTTAGTTTCTTGGTTACCAATTTTTGTAAGGGGATGAGTTTAATTCCTTTGGAAGTTGACTCTGAACCACTATAGTCCTCTTTGTACTTTTACTTTTATAAAAAAAAAGCCCAAAATACCAAAACTCAAACAGTAAACACTAAACCATAGATTTTAAACCTAAAATTCTAAACCCCCAAACCTAAAACCAAAAAAAATAAAATAATAATTAAACTGTAACCCTAACCCTATCCCTAACACGAACCCTAACGCTAACCCTATCCTTAACCCAAACCCTAAACCCTAAACCCTAAACCACAAAACCAAAAACCTAAAAAATCCTAAACCCTAACCCTAACCCTAACTCTATCCTAACGCGAACCCTAACCCTGACACTATCCTTAACCCTAACCCTATACCCTAAACCCTAAATCGAAAGTCCAAAATACAAAAACCCTAACATTAAACACTAAATCATAGATATTACAACTCAAATCCTTAACTCCAAACCCTAAAACCTAAAAAACTACACCCTAACCCTAACCCTAACATTAACCCTAACCCTAACCATACCATACACCCAAAATCCCAAGCCCAAAATACAAAAACCCAAATATTAAACACTAAACCGTTGATATTAAACCTCAAATCCTAAACCCTAAACATAAAAACCTTTAAAAAAAACTAACCCTAACCCTAGCCCTAACCTTAACCCTAACCCTAACAATAAACCATAAACCCAAAACACTAAGGCCAAAATACCAAAATCCAAACATTAAATACTAAACCATAGATTTTAAACATCAAATGCTAAACCCTAAATCATAAAACCTAAAAAAAAACTACACCCTAACCCTAATCCTAACCTAACCCTAACCCTAAACCCTAAACCCTAAACCGTAAGTCCAAAATACGAAAACCCATACATTAAACACTGAACCATATATTTTAAACCTCAAATCCTAAACCAAAAATCCTAAAACCTAAAAACCCTAAACCCTAAGACTAACCCTAACCTTAACCCTAACCCTATCCCTAACCCTAACCCTAACCCTAAACCATTAACCCAAAACCCCTAGACCAAACTACCAATACCCAAACATTAAACACTAAGCCATAGATTTTAAACCAAAAATCCTAAAACCCAAAATCTAAAACCTAAACTAAACCCTAAACCCTAACCCTAACACAAACCCTATCCTATCCCTATCCTTAACCCTAACCCTAAACCCTAAACCCTAAAACCAAAGCCCAAAATATCAAAACCCTAACATTAAACACTAAACCATAGATATTACATTACTTCCTCACTTTCTAAATTTTTCCTCTATCTAAAAATCTCACTAGAATTTTCTCTTTAGGAGAAAGCATGCAACAGCTCTGACTTTGTAACGGCTAGTTGACTAGTACCTAATGGTAACTACCAACTTTGTAAAAATGGCGGCACAGCCGGCGGGATGGACATTCAGGCCACCGGACCTGGCCAAAATTATGCGAGAGGAAGAGACAAAGAGATTTGAACTAGAGTTACACCAAAGCTCTGCCCATAACTCTTCGAATCTGCCATCTAATGATATGATGAACAGGGCAGGTTCTGTAAGAGAGCTGGAAGGGGTACATGATTTTATTTCCCACATTATCATGAAGATAATGGATCACGAGTGAATGGGGAATAAAATTTATCTAAGGAAGAACTATCTACAATTCAGTTCCCAAGGAATTCCATAGTACCAACCGAAAATCCCCAAAATATGAATTCTCTGAAAATCACCTCAGAATCGCCATTGTTGCAACCACAAAATTGAGGAAGACCGGAGCAATTTTGAGGAGAGTCAATATCTGGGGATTACTCCCCACAACTTAGGGAACATCTCACAGCAATTTCAACATGTTTGGATGAGCGAATCGTCGGCAAACAAAATGTGCCCACAACTTCTAGAACTCAGGTAAAGTCGTGTACATGGGGGAATGCAAACTCACCTATTACAGGGGGAAAAGAGAGTGTAAATGTCGGATAGGAAGGTCTTCACCAAGCAAAAATGAACGACCTCCATGGTCGTATTGAAAGTTTGAGATCCCAGACGTTCTCTTTTGGGATCAACCCCATGACTCTGGAACACAACTCCTCTATCATACGTCAAAGAGTAATCGAACAATAACTCAACAATGCAAGAGACCAAGGTAAGCTTCCTAATTCGAATAAAGAGTACACTAACTTAACTATACAGGTTATTCAAGCACACAATGCAAGAGAAAGAGAAAACCAACAAAAGAGATCACAAAAGGAAGACAATATCCCCACCACGCATGAACACAGACAACGAGAACAACCCCAGAACTTAACGAAAAAGGGTGAGGAAAATAATCAAGTCAATAGTAAGGGACATTCAAAACATCTACAAGGCCAAAATAAGAAGCAAATTCATGGAAAAAATCAGATTTGGCAAGCCAAGGATAAACAACATCACCAGCCTCCTAACAATCCAAATCTCGGCTAAAGACAGTCAGGCAACAATTATCCCAAAGTCTTTTATAGGAAAGAGCAACAACATACAAGCATAAAAAAAAAAAGCAACCACCAACAAGGGGAACATCAAAACAACACTCAGGCAGGTATGGTATCAATCCTCACTCACAATAATTTTATTGACCTTGATGCACAGGAACAAACCAACAACAGCAAATGAGAGTAAATTGTTCAACCAAATAGCAATGCAGTCACCAATACACAGGTTATCCAAGAAGTAGGTCTCAAAAATCAAGGTTATAAAAATAAGAATACAAACAATAATAGTATATCACAAGTACAAAGAAGGAAGACCACAGGTATTGACTCAAATCTTCCCAAACCCCAACAACCCCATATTGATTATGTGTGTAATGTTGATGAAGCTATTGGACGTGTGGATGGGGGATGTCAAGAGAACCCTACTAACTTGCAGGAAGGAGTGTCCAAAGGGGAGATTTTGGCACATGAGGAATCAAACATTGACCATATCTTGACCATAAAGCCCCTGCTACAACAAAAAACAACAGCAGAGGTCAAGAAATCAGAAGGTACAGCAACAAAAGCAGACAGAGGAAAAAAACAATAGTGAGACAGAAAAGAACAAAGATCAACAACAAAGCAAGATAATGAATATTGAGAACTAGAACAGGGGAACTATGGCAAAAGATATGGGAAATAATGCAAGTTCTAGCAACCAAGGAAATACTCCCAAGAGCAAAAACAAGCCTAGTAAGCAAAAGAGAGATGCGGAAAAAAAGAGACAAAGTAAATAGCAAGAAAATAATCAGAAGGGGATCAGGATAAGAATGAAGAAGTGTGAAAAAAGTTCATTATGGTTGAAGATAATCAAACAATAAATATCACTCCTCTCCAAACTCAGTATACGACTCCTCTTCCTAATGTTCCTCCGGACAAAATGAATCAAGTGTGTCACCCTAATACGGTTCCAGTTATAGATGAATATGATCCATTCAATTAAGAAGATGAAGTAGATGTGGAAAATCAATATATACAAGATCCGGATGAAAATGCTGAAACTAGTGAGGCCTTGATCAAAGCTTTTAGTCCTCACAGTGAGGAAAAGTTAGATGATGATATTCAACAAATGGCTGACAAACAGGGTCTATCTCACAGAGGATTTCATCAGAAAAAATTACAATTCAAGAATCAAGACATCAATACTGTCACTGCTGGCAGACCAAACACAAGGCTCTTTACATCCAAATACACCCAATGATTAGTAGAATCGTATGGACTGTAAGGGGAATTAACACCCAAGGAGTTATGGAAAGACTTTAAATTCTCAGAAAGATGCATCACATCTCTATAATAACCATCTTGGAGCCGTTCTCAAATAGTAATTAAATTCAGAATTTCAAACAAAAATTTGGTCTGGAGCATGGTATGAGTAACTCCAATGGCAAGATCTGTATTTTTTGGAATTTGGATGTTGTCTGTAATGTGATAGAGGAGGATGAGCAGCAGGTAACTTGCGAAATTACTCATAATGATCTTGATACAAAATTCACCACTACTTTTGTCTATGTCAAGTGTAAGGAACACGTGAGAAGACCTCTGTGGTAGAGATTACTGCATTAGACTACTACACACACAGATTCCCCTTGGTGTGTAGTGGGTGATTTTAATGTGATCATATCCATTGAAGAGAAGCTAGGAGGAGTGCCTTATAATATCAGAAAAAGTTTGGAATTCATTTCAGTGATAGAAGCTTATGGTCTGATGGATCTTGGTTTCAGTGGCCAAAAAATATACATGGTGCAACAAAAGAGGTATACATAGCAGGATCTGGAAAAGACTTGACAGGGAAATGATAAATGATTCTTGGCTGGAAACTATGCCTCAAACCACTGTTATTCATCTCCCTTCTGTTGGTTCTGACCATTGTCCTCTACTAATGGAGATGAAGGATACAAGTGAGGAACATATTAAGTACTTCAAATTCCTAAAATGCTGGGATAATCAAGCTAATTTTTTAGACATTGTTCAGGCTTGTTGGGAAAGGGAAGTGGAAGGTAACAGTATGTGGAGATTTCATCAGAAGCTCAAAAGACTAGCAAAACACTCTTAGTGCCTGGTCTAGAGGGGAATTTGCTGATATTTTTAGAAAAGTCAAAGAATATGAAGGCAAAGTTAAAATTGCTGAAGAAGCCTTTACATACAACAACACTGATGAGAATAGAACTGAACTCCATGAACTTAATGCAAAGTATATCAAATTCCCGAAACTAGAGGATTCTATTATGAAGCAGAAAATTCAACTCCAATGGTTTAGAGAAGGAGGCAGTAACACAAAATATTTCTAATCACTGATGAGAGGGAGGAGAAGGAGACTTCTTATACACAGAATTCGAGGAGATGATGGGGAATGGTTACAGGGCGATGAGAACATTGCAAAAGCAGCAAGTGAACATTTTAAAAAGCACTTCACCGGAGAGGATAAAATCATCAATGAAGGCCCTCTTGATTGCATCCCCAGAATGATGAACCAAGAGCAGAATGATACACTCATTGATACACCTACCATGGAGGAGCTCAAAGTTGTGATTTTGTCCATGAATCCTAACTCTGCTGCAGGACCAGATGGTATGAATGGTTATTTTTTCCAAAAGTGTTGGAACATTATCAAGCATGATCTCTTGAAAATCATTCTGGCATTCTTCAGTGGACAAGATATTCCTAAGTATTTTTCCCACTCTTGTATTGTGCTTATTCCCAAAGTAAAAAATCCCAGTAAAACTTCTGAGTTCAGACCAATTAGTTTAAGTAACTTCACTAGCAAAATCATTTCAAAGTTGCTGAGTTTGAGATTGGGCCCTATTCTACCCAACCTGATTTCTTTCAATCAATCAGGATTTGTCAAAGGTAGAAGCATTACACAAAACATCATGCTGGATCAGCAAATTATCCATCAGATCAAGAAACCGAACATTGGTAGTAATGTGGTCATTAAGTTGGATATGGGCAAAGCGTATGATAGGGTCTCTTGGTCTTATATTTGCATTGTTCTAAGAAAGATAGGCTTCGATGAGATCTTCATTGACATGGTGTGGAGGGTCATGGCTAATAATTGGTACTCCATCATTGTCAATGGAAAAAGACATGTTTTTTTCCATTCTACTAGAGGTTTAAAGCAAGGAGACCCCCTTTCACCTGCCCTATTTATTTTAGGTGCGGAAGTTTTTATATAGAAACCTCAACAGACTCCATAGCAACCCCAATTATCATGGGTTCTTTATGGAGAGGAGAGGGCCCCAGATTAATCATCTGAGCTTTGCAGACAACATTATTATATTCACTTCTAGAAGGGTAAAATCTCTGGAATTGATTATGCATACTGTGAATGTGTATGAAGAGACTTCTGGACAGATGGTTAACAAAGATAAAAGAGACTTCTTGATTCACTCTAATGCTTTCAATAACACTAGGGATAGAATTAAGAGAATTACTGGTTTCAGGCAAAAAGAGGGAATCATTACTTATCTGGGATGCCCTATCTATTCTGGAACACCAAGGATCATCTATTTTTCAAACTTGATCAACAAAGTGATTAACAGAATCACTAGCTGGAAATCCAAGATTTTGAGTTATGGAGGAAGAGACATTCTAGTCGAACATGTGCTACAATCTCTACCCATACACTTGATCTCTGCTATCGCACCTCCTTTTATTGTCACGAAGTAGATTCAGTGTCTTATGGCTGACCTCTTCTGGGGCTGGAACAATGATAAGAAAAAATACCATTGGTCATCTTGGAGGAACCTTAGCTTCTCTTATGAGGAGGGAGGTGTGGGGATGAGAAATATGCAGGATGTATGTACAGCATTCCAGTACAAACAATGGTGGACCTTTAGATCAAAACACACTCTTTGGGGGGAGCTCTTGAGAGCTAAATATTGTCAGAGATCGAAACCTATCACCAAAAAATGGGACACTGGTGAATTCTTTATCTGGAAAAACCTCATGCACATCAAACTGAAGGTTGAGAAACATATTCATTGGAAGATAAATTCTGGAACATGTTTTTTTTGTGGGATAATTGGTTGGGAACTGGTCGTCTAGCTAATTTCACTACTTACAGCTATAGACTCAACAACTCCACAATTGCTGAATTCCTCATTGATGGACAGTGGAACATGGAAATACTGTTTCATCAGGCCCTTCACAGTATGGTTGCTACTATACTAGAAACTAAAATCCATTTTCAACAAGGGGTCCCTGATCAAGCTGTTTGGAAGCTAAGTTCTGATGGGAATTTCACTTACTCCTCTGCATGGAATGGTATCATGGAAAAGAGAAGCAAGATCCAATTTTATACCTTTATTTGGCATAAGAACATTTCTTTTAAATGCTCTTTTTTGTTGTGGAGAGCATTAAGAGGAAAGCTTCCTACAAATGAAAAAATTACCAGCTTTGGCATTGAACCAGTCAACTATTTTTGTTGCAGCAGATATGCATGGGATACTATCGATCATATTTTCAAAACAGGTCAATTTACAACACATGTTGGAGATATTTTGCAGTACAGGCTGGGATTAATACATAACACACCTCCCTTACTCATCGTATTATGATATGGTGGTCAACCAAGCACAACAATGAGGCTCACAAGCTCATCCTTTGTGCCACTCCTATTTTCATTTGTTGGAATTTATGGAATAACATGTGTGCTAGGAAATATGGAGGAAAACAATATAATGTTACTGAGTAAATTACGCACTTTACAAAGACAATTACAAATATTTGAGTACCACTTTCCCTTATATCAAGTGGCCCTCTAAGTGGAAGGATTTGATCAACGTAGCAGAGAGATGTTTTCATGACACTAAAGTCACTATGGTTTCCTGGAAAAGACCTTATAAGCAATGGGTGAAGTTGAATACTGATGGTAGTGCTTTAAGTAATCTCGGAAAAATAGGGGCTAGAGGTATTATCAGACAACACAATGGTGAAATGAGCCTAGCCTTTGCCACACCTTTACGTGAGGGAACCAACAACCAAGGAGAAATAGGAGCAGCTATATTTGGCATGATCTGGGCAATACAACTAGGCTACAATAACGTAATATTGGAGGTGGATTCACAGCTCTTGGTGGATTGGATCATGCTCAAAGCAAAACCTCCATGGAACATTCAAGCACAAGTACAGCAGCTTCAAGGACTCATCAAACAGACTGAACTTTTTTTGTGCAAACATACATTCAGGCAGGCAAATTTTGTTGCTTATTCACTGTCAAAACATAGCCACAAAATTAATACCCCTCAGGTATACTTCAACAGCCAACATCTACCAAAAGAAGCAAGAGCATATCAACTATAAGACATGATGGAGATGGGAAATTTTTCATAAGAAGGAAGATCAAGAGGATCAAAGAACCTCCATGAGATTGATGTAATCTCTTCAACATAGCTATAATTCTTTAATTATAGAATTATAGCTTTCTTGAATGGGTTTAGTTAGTTTGTTTTTCCTTTATGTTGTAAGGGGAGAGTCTCCCTTATTTATGATTCCTTGTTTATTTGTATCGAGAGGAGTCCTCCCTTTTAGGTGCTTAGTTTCTTGGTTTTATCTGTTTTTGTAAGGGGATGAGTCGACTTTCCTTTTGGAAGATTGACTACTGAACCATCATAGGATAAGAGGTAAGGTTTATGCCCCCCTTCCTTGTACTTTTTGCTTTTATTAATGATAAGGCCTAGGGATGTTGCTCAGCCCCTACCTCTCCAAGGGTAGTTCAACAAAAAAACATAGATATTACAACTCAAATACTTAACCCCAAACCCTAAAACCTAAAAACAAACTAAACCCTAACCCTAACATTAAACCTAACCCTAACCCTAAAAAAACCCTAAACCCCAAGCCCAAAATACCAAAACCCAAACATTAAACATTAAACCATAGAATTTAACTAACCAAACCCAAACCCTAACCCTCACCCTAAACCATAAACCCGAAACCCTATGCCCAGAATACGAAAACCCAAACATTAAATACTAAACCATAGATTTTAAACCTCAAATGCTAAACCCTGAACCATAAAACCTAAAAAAAACTTACACCCTAACCCTAACCCTATACCTGAAACCTTAAACCCTAAGTCCAAAATACCAAAACTAAAAATTAACTACTAAACCATAGATTTTAAACCTCAAATCCTAAATCACAAACCCTTAAACCAAAAAAACTAAACCCTAACCCTAATCCTAAACTAAATCCTAACCCTAACCTTAACCCTAACCCTAACCCTAACCCTAAACCATTAACCCAAAACCCCAAACACAAAAGAGGATTTGTGAACTTCTGAGATGAAGAAACAACCTAAACCCTAACCCTAACCTTAACATTAACCCTAACCCTAATCCTACCATAAACCCTAACCCCAAGCCCAAAATACCAAAGGCCATTGATATTAAACCTCAAATTCTACACCCTAAACCCAAAAATCTAAAAGAACCCAAACCCCTAACCCTAACCCTAACCCTAATTCTTAACCTTAAACCTGAAACCCTTAAGCCCCAATTACAAAAACCCAAAAATGAAATACCAAACAATAGATTTTAAACCTTAAATGCTAAACCATGAATAATAAAACCAAAAAAAACCTACACCCTAACCCTAAACCCTAAGTCCAGAAAAAAACCTTAGTCCAAAATACAAAAACCCAAACATTAAACACTAAACCATATATTTTAAACCTCAAATCCTAAACCACAATCCCTAAAACCTAAATAACCAAAACCCTAACCCTAACCCTAACTCAAGACCTAACCCTATACCATTAACCCAAAACCCCAAGCCCAAAATACCAAAAACCAAACATTAAACACTAAACTATAGATTCTAAATCGAAAATCCTACACCCCAAAACCTAAAACCTAAAAAAACACTAAATCCTAACCCTAACCCTATCCTTAACAGAAACCCTAACTCTAACCCTATCCTTAACCCTAAACCTAAACACTAAAACCTAAATCCAAAGCCCAAATAGCAACACCCTAACATTGAACACTAAACCATAGATATTAAAACTCAAATCCTTAACAACAAACCCTAAAAACATAAAAAAACAACCTAAACCCTAACTCAAACCCTAACATTAACCCTAACATTAACCCTAACCCTAACATAAATCATAAACCCAAAGCCCAAAATATAAAAATCCAAACATTAAACACTAAATCATTGATATTAAACCTCAAATCCAAAACACTAAACCCAAAAACCTAAGAAAACCTAAAACCCTAACCCTAACCTTAATCCTAACCCTAACCCTAAACCATAAACTCAAAACCCTAAGCCTAAAATACCGAAACTCACACATTAAATACTAAACCATAGATTTTAAATCTCAAATCCTAAATCCTGAACCATAAAACCTAAAAAAGCCTACACCCTAACCCTAATCCTAACCCTAACCCTAACCCTATACCCTATGCCCTATACCCTAAGTCCAAAAAAACAACAATATGTCTAAAATATGAAAACCCAAACATTAAACACTAAACCATAGATTTTAAACCTCAAATCCTAATCACTTAACCCAAAAACCTAAACAAACCCAAAACATTAACCCTAACCTTAAACCTAACCCTAATCCAAAACCCTTAGCCCAAAGAACAAAAAACCAAACATTAAAAACTAAATCATAGATTTTAAACAAAAAATCCTTAACCCCAAAACCTAAAACCTAAAAAAAACCCTAAACCCTAACACTAACCTTATCCCTAACATGAACCCAAACACTATCCTTAACCCTAACCCTAAACCCTAAACCCCAAACCCGAAGCAAAAATTATCAAAACCCTAACATTCAACACTAAACCATAGATATTACAACTCAAATCCTTAACTCCAAAGCCTAAAACCTGAAAAAAAAAACTAAACCCTAACTCTACCATTAACCCTAAACCCCAAGCCCAAAATACAAAAACCCAAACATTAAACACTAAACTATTGATATTAAACCTCAAATCCTAAACCTAAACCCAAAACTCTAAAAAAAAAAAACTAACCCTAACCCTAACCCTAACCCTAACCTTTACCCTAACCCTAACCCAAACATTAAATACTGAACCATAGATTTTAAACCTCAAATGCTAAACCCTGAGTCATAAAACAAAAAACAAACTACACCCTTACCCTAATCCTAACCATAACTCCAACCCTAAACCATTAACCCGAAACCCCAAGCCCAAGATACAAAATCCCAAACATTAAACACTAAAGCATAGATTTTACACCAAATATCCTAAACCCCAAAGCCTAAAACCTACAAAAAACTAAACCCTATCCCTAACCCTACACAAACCCTAACCCTAAGCCTATCCTTAATCCTAACCCTAAACCCAAAAACCTAAACCAAAATCCCAAAATACCAAAGCCCTAACGTTAAACACTAAACCATAGATATTACAACTCAAATCCTTAACCCCAAACTGTAAAAACCGAAAAACAACCAAAAACCTAACCCTAACCCTAGCCTTAACCATAACCCTAACCCTACCCTAAATCCTAAACCCCAAGCCCAAAATATAAAAACCTAAACAATAAACACTAAACCATTGATATTAAACCTCAAATTTTACACCCGAAACCAAACAATCAAAAAGAACCCAAAACCCTAACCCTAACCTTTACCCTAACCCTAATTCTTAACAATAAACCCGAAACCCTAAGCCCAAAATAACAAAACCCAAACATCAAATACTAAATAATAGATTTTAAACCTCAAATGCTAAACCCTGAACCATAAAACCTAAAAAAACCTACACCCTAACACTAAACCCTAAGTCAAAAAAACAAAAAACTAAGTCCGAAATACAAAAACCCAGACATTAAACACTAAACCATAGATTTTAAACCTCAAATCCTAAACCACAAACCCTAAAACCTAAAAAACATAAACCCTAACCCCAACCCTTACTGAAACCCTAATCCTAACCTTAACCCTAACCCTATACCATTAACAAAAAACCCCAAGCCAAAATTAAGAAAAAAATCCAAACATTAAACACTAAAGCATAGATTTTCAACCAAAAATCCTAAAACCTAAAATATAACACTAACCCTAACCCTAACATTAACCCTAAACCTAACCCTACCATAAATCCTAAACCCAAGCCCAAAATACCAAAATCCAAACATTAAACACTAAACCATTAATATTAAACCTCAAATCCTAAACCCTAAGCCTAAAAACTAAGAAAACCCAAAAACCTAACCCTAACCCTAACCCTAACCTTAACCCTAACCTAACTCTAAACCATAAACCCAAAACCCTAAGCTAAAAATACCAAAACCCAAACATTAAATACTAAACCATAGATTTTAAACCTCAAATGCTAAATCCTAAACCTTAAAACCTAAAAAAAAACCTACCCTTTAACCCTAAACCCTAAGTCCAAAGAAAACCTTAGTCCAAACTACAAAAACCATATATTTTAAACCTAAACCATTGATTTTAAACCTCAAATCCTAAACCACAAACCCTAAAACCTAAAAAAACTAAACCCTAACCGTAACCCTAACCCAAACCCTAATCCTAACCTTAACCCTAACCATAACCATAAACCATTAACCCAAAACCCCAAGCCCAAAATACAAAAACCCAAAAATTAAACACTAAAGCATAGATTTCAAACCGAAAATCCTAAACCCCAAAACATAAAACATAAGATAAAATACTAAATTGTAACCCTAACCATATCCCTAAAGCGAATTCTAAATCTAACCCTATCCTTAACCATAACCCTAAACCCTAAACCCTAAACCCAAAGGTCAAAATACCAAAACTCTAACATTCAACACTAAACCATAGATGTTAAATCTCAATTCCTTAACCTAAACCCTAACACCTAAAAAACAACCTAAACCCTAACTATAACCCTACCATAAGTCCTAAACCCCAAGCCCAAAATACCAAAATCCAAACATTAAACACTAAACCATTGATATTAAACCTCAAATCCTAAAACCTAAACCTAAAAACCTAAGGAAAACCAAAACCCTAACCCTAACCCTAACCCTAACCCTAGCCTTAACCCTAACTCTAAACCATAAACCCAAAACCCTAAGCCCAAAATACCAAAACCCAAACATTAAATACTAAACCATAGATTTTAAACCTCAAATGCTAAACCCTAAACCATTAAACCTAAAAATACCTACACTCTAACCCTAATCCTAACCCTAACCCTAACCTAATACCTTAAACCCTAAACCCTAAGTCCAAAAAAAACCTAAGTTCAAAATACGAAAATCCAAACATTAAAAACTAAACCATAGATTTTAAACCTCAAATCCTAAACCACAAACCTTAAAACCTAAAAAAACCTTAAACCCTAACCCTAACCCTAAACCATTAACCCAAAACCCCAAGCCCAAAATACCAAAACCCAAAAATTAAACACTAAACCATAGATTTTAAACCAAAAATACTTAACCCGAAAACCTAAAACCTAAAAAGTACCTTAAACCTTAACACTAACCCTATGCTTAACACGAACCCTAACCCTAACCCTATCCTTAGCCCTAACCCTAAATCCTAAACCCCAAACCCAAAGTAAAACATACCAAAACCATAACATTCAACACTAAACCAGAGATATTACAACTCAAATCCTTAACCCTCAACCCTGAAACCTAAAAAACAACCTAAACCCAAACCCTAATCCTAAAATTAACCCTAACCCTAACCCTGCCATAAATACCAAACCCCAAGACCAAAATACCAAAACCATAACATTAAACACTAAACCATATATGTTATAATTCAAATCTTTAATCCCAATCCCTAAAACCTAAAAAACAACCTAAACCCTAACCCTAACCCTAACCCTAACTTTAACCCTAACCCTAACCCAACCATAAACCTAAACCTCAAGCCCAAAATACAAAAACAAAACATTAAATACTGAACCATAGATTTTAGACCTCAAATGCTAAATCCTGAACCATAAAACCTAAAAATATTACACCTTAATCCTAATCCTAACCCTAACCCTAACCCTAACCATATACCCTAAACCCTAAGTAAAAAATACAGAAACTCAAACATTAAACACTAAAGCACAAATTTTAAACCAAAAATCCTAAACCCCAAAACCTAAAACCTAAAAAAATCCTGATCCCTAACCCTAACCCTAACCCTGTCTAACATTAACCCTAATCCTAACCCTATCATTAACCCTAACCCTAAACCCTACACCCAAATCCCAAAATACCAAAACCCAAAATTAAACACTAAACCATAGATTTTACTACTCAAATCCTTAACCCCAAACCCTAAAATCTATAAAAAAAAAAACTAAAACCTAACCCTAACATTAACCCTAACCCTAAAGCTTTCATAAACCCTAAACACCAAGCCCAAAATACAAAAACCCAAACATTAAAGACTAAATCATTGATATTAAACCTCAAATTCTAAACCCTAAACCCAAAAAACTAAAAAAAAAAACCAAAACCCTAACCCTAACACTAACACTAACCCCAACCCTAACCCTAAACCCTAAATGCTAAGTCCAAAAAGAACCCTAAGTCCAAAATACGAAAACACAAACATTAAACACTAAACCATAGATTTTATATCTCAAATCCTAAATAGCAAACCCTAATACCTAAAAAAAAAACACTAACCCTAACCCTATCCTTAACCCTAACCCTAACCCGAAACCATTAACCCGAAACCCCAAGCCCAAAATACCAAAACCCAAACATTAAACACTAAACCATAGATTTTAAACAAAAAATCATTAACCCCAAAACCTAAAACCTAAAAAAAACCTAAACCCTAACACTAACCCTATCCCTAACACGAATCCTAACCCTAAACCCTAACCCTAACCCTAACCCTAACCCTAGAATAAATGCTAAGTCCAAAATACGAAAACCCAAACATTAAACAATAAACTATAGATTTTAAATCTCAAATCCTAAAACACAAACCCTAAAACCTAAACAAAAAACTAAACCCTAACCCTAACCCTAACACTAACACAAACCAAAACCCTAACTTTAACCCTAACCCTAACCCTAAACCATTAACCCGAAACCCCAAGCCCAAAATACCAAAACCCAAACATTAAACACTAAACCATAAATTTAAAAAACAAATCCTAAACCACAAAACCTAACACCAAAAAAAATCTAAACCCTAACCCTAACCCTATCCCTAACACAACCCTAACCCTAACTCTATCCTTAACCCTAACCCTAAACTCAAAGCCAAAAATACAAGAACCCTAACGTTAAACACTAAACCATAGATATTATAACTCAAATACTTAACCCCAAACCCTAAAACCTAACCCTAGCATTAATCCTAACCTTAACCCTACAATAAATCCTAAACCCCAAGCTCGAAATACCAAAAACTAAACAATAATTGATATTAAACCTCAAATTCTACACCCTAAACCAAACAATCTAAAAGAACCCAAAACCCTAACCCTAACCCTAACCCTAACCTTAACCCTAAGCCTAATTCTTAACAACAAACCAGAAACCCTAAGCCCAAAATACCAAAACCCAAACATCAAATACTCAACAATAGATTTTAAACCTCAAATGCTAAAGCCAGAACCATAAAACCTAAAAAACCCTACACCCTAACATTAAACCCTAAGTCCAAAAAAAAAAAAATAAGTCCAAAATACGAAAACCCAGACATTAAACACTAAACCATAGATTTTAAACCTCAAATCCTGAACCACAAACCCTAAAACCTAAAAAACCCTGAAATGGCTTCCCCAATTCTCGAATTTTTTCTTCCTCTAACTTATCTCACTCAGCCAAACGCTCCCTAAAATTAAGTAAAAGGCACGCTCCTAACGGCTAGTTTATCCTGGCTGACATGGCGCGTGAGCCGACGATAGTATCTTCCAAACTGCCGGACCAGCCACAAAAGAGGTGCCTGGAGAAGACGAACACATCCATCCATGAATTGCCCTCTAATTCGTTGTATAACTCCGAGAATTCGCAATCCAAAGGAGCGATGAATAGTGCATTTTTGGAGTGAAGAAGATGGGAACCGAATAATTATTTCCCCAGACTTTATCAGATTGAATCAAAAGTATAATGGTTCAGGGAACGATTATACTCATTAAAAGCTACAACATACTCAAATTTCACAGAATTCCGTCTTGCCAATTGAAAAATATGAGGTGCGATTTCTGGGAAAATCACGAACAGGTTACAAGAAGGTTGATCTCAAAATCGAGCATCTTCCCAGATGATTCGCGATACCCTACCTACTGGGCTTTACTCGCGATGTCATTTTTCATAAATTGACGTACATCCAACACATTCATATCCAGCACAAACATCACATAATCCTAAGTCTACCAGCATTCATACCAACCTACGAATTCGTTGGGAGATAATGACAGGGACATGCAACGGGGAAAACAACCTTAGTTTTGAGCCGAATATTCTGAATCCTAGGGGTATCTTGGGAAAGGGACCAAGAGTAAGAAGACCCATACCTGATTTTAACGTTGTTCAACACTTGAACTTGCTGCCCAGAACTTCTCCAAATTCACGTCCAATCCCGAAAGTCACACCTTACCCGACTAGTGTATTATGTTTTTCTTAACGTTATCGAATTGCTTTCTCGTTTGTGTTTTGCGTGTAAATTCTTCAAGCGTGAAGAACTTTTGTTTTCTTTCTAATTTTTTTCTCACATTTGGCAGCCAGAAAAGAGAGTGTGAAGTGAGAGAGATTGACGTGAAAGAGAGGGAGATGGGAGATAGTGTTCTCTTAGAACTAGGACTTGTTGGCAAGACTTAGTCAAATTAATTAATAATTAATAATTAATAAAAATTTGATTTTTTATTCTTTTTCATAAATCAGCTAATATTTATTATTTAATTAAATTAATTTATCAAATTAATTAAAAGAAAGTTAAATCCTTGCTTCTAGTGGGGCTCGAACCCGAGTGACTCCCATTTGCGAAAATGGGTCACTTCGGGGTGCCCCACCCGAATTTCTTTATTTAATTAACTTAATGAATTAAATAATTAATTTCTCAGGGTAATTACAATATTACCCTTGGCCTAGAAAAGACCATTTTACCCTTGGACCCTCAAAACATAAAATTTCTTCTTTTGTGTTCGGTAAAAACTCTTTCGATTGAATCTTCGTTTTCGTGAGCCTCACATGGTTGGTTCCAACCTTTCCAAGATCAATTAACTAACCAAGTTAGTTGTCTTGGTCGTAGTAAGGGTTCTGAGGTCTGGTTCTACGCGTATCAATCCGTGTGGACCTTGGTCTAATTGCACGCATTCTTGAAAAACCTACGTCTTGATCCTCTTCATTTTTAGGGTTGTTACATTATCCCCCCCTTAGAAACATTCGTCCCCGAATGACACTACTACTTCACGTTGTAATGTCAGTCAGATCATGATAAAGCACTATACACAGTCAATCAATAGCAACAACATACGGGGAAGTAAGGAAACATGGGATTAAGAGTATAAAGTCTAACCTCAAGAGCTGAACAGGTGAGGGTAGCGGGCCCTCATGTCGGCCTCAGCTTCCCAAGTAGCACCCTCAACAAGATGATTTCTCCACAATACCTTTACTGTGGCAATCTCCTTGTTCCTCAGCCGCTTGACCTGCCTGTCTAAGATCTCAACCGGTACCTCCTCATAAGACAAGTCCTCACCAACCCCCAAACCTTCAACAGGTAAGATTGATGCTGGATCACCTAGGCACCTCTTCAACATAGAGACATGTAAGACTGGATGAACAGAAGCTAGTTCTGTAGGCAATGCTAACTCATAGGCCACCTCACCCACACGCTGTAGGATCTCATATGGCCCAACATATCTCGGACTCAGCTTCCCTTTTCTACCAAATCTCATCACCCCTTTCATAGGTGATATTTTTAAGTAAACCTGGTCACCAACATCAAACTCTAAGGGCCGCTTTCTGTTATCAGCATATGACTTCTGCCGACTGTAAGTAGTAGTCAACCTGTCCCTAATCATTCTAACCTTCTCTAAAGCCTCATGAATGATCTCTGGCCCCAAAATGGATGACTTTCCAACCTCGAACCACCCAACTGGAGATCTACACCTCCTGCCATACAGTGCCTCAAACGGTGCCATCCCAATGCTGGAGTGATAGCTATTATTATACGAGAACTCTATCAAAGGCAGATGGTCATCCCAGTTACCTCTGAAGTCAATCACACACGCTCTCAACATATCCTCCAACGTCTGTATGGTGCGCTCCGCCTGCCCATCTGTTTGAGGGTGAAAGGCAGTGCTAAGCTTCACCTGCGTGCCCAAGCTCTTCTGGAAAGATCTCCAGAAATGAGAAGTAAACTGAGCTCCTCTGTCTGAAATAATAGACAAGGGAATCCCATGCCATCTCACAATCTCATCAATATAGAGTATCGCATAATCCTCGGCTCTGTAAGTAGACTTTACAGGGATAAAGTGGGTAGACTTAGTCAATCTGTCCACAATAACCCATATATATTCATGCTGCCTCCTAGTCCTCGAAAGCCCAACCACAAAGTCCATATTAATGTCCTCCCATTTCCATGTCGGAACCTCAATAATCTGAGTCAGACCACCAGGCTTAAGATGCTCTGCCTTAACCTGCTGACAATTAGGACACTCGGCCACATATTCTGCAATGTCCTTCTTCATGCCATCCCACCAATAAATCTGCTTGAGATCATGATACATCTTGGTGGAACCTGGATGTATAGAATATCTGGAACCATGGGCCTCTGCAACAATCCTGGTCCGCAAATCATCCACATCTTGCACACACAGCCTGTCCTGATACCTAAGTATGCCATCACCTCCCAAAGCGAAAGACTCATTCATCTTCATCAGCACTGAGTCCTTCAGCTCCATCAACACGGGATCTAGATGCTGACCCTGCTTGACTTCAACTACCAAGGATGATTTAGAACTAGGATGAACTGAAACATCCCCACTAGTGGAGTCAACCAAACGCACACCTAGTCTGGCCAGTCTGTGTACATCTTTCACCAGCTCCTTTTTCTCATCCTCAACGTGAGTTGTACTTCCCATGCTCATCCTGCTCAAAGCATCAACTACAACATTAGCCTTACGTGGATGGTAGTGCACATTTATGTCATAATCCTTCAACAGCTTCAGCCACCTCCGCTGACGTAGATTCAACTCCCTCTGTGTGAACACGTACTGGAGACTCTTATGGTTTGTGAACACATCTACATGCACTCCATACAGATAATGCCTCCACAGCTTTAGTGCAAACACTACATCTTCCAACTCCAGGTCATGAGTGGGATAATTCTTCTCATGAACCTTTAGTTGTCTGGATGCATAGGCTATCACCTTACCAACCTGCATAAGAACACAACCCAAACCAACCCTAGATGCATCACAATAAACAGTGTAATTCTCACCACACTTAGGCAAAGTAAGCACCGGGGCTGAAGTGAGTCTGTCCTTGAGCTTCTGGAAACTCTTCTCACAAGTCTCCGTCCATTCGAACTTGGCTTTTTTCTTAGTCAAAGCTGTCAATGGGGCACCAATGGAAGAAAAACCCTACACAAACCTGCGGTAGTAACCAGCCAATCCCAAAAAGCTACGGATATCAGTGGGAGTAAGAGGCTTTGGCCAGTTCTTCACAGCCTCAGTCTTCCTGGGATCCACCTCCACGCCCTGATCGGACATAACATGACCCAGGAAGGTCACTGATCTCAGCCAGAATTCACATTTGCTGGATTTGGCATATAACTGATGCTGTCTAAGTACCTGCAAGGTTAGTCTCAAATGTTGTTCATGCTCTTCCTTGGTTTAGAGTAGATGAGAATGTCATCAATGAATACTATGACAAAAGAGTCAAGGTATTAATGGAAGACCCTGTTCATGAGATCCATAAATGCAGCAGGTGCATTCGTGAGACCAAATGACATGACTAAAAACTCATAGTGATCATAGCGGGTATGAAAGGCTGTCTTTGGGATATCTCCATCCCTAACCCTAAGTTGATGATACCCTGAACGAAGATCAATCTTAGAGAACAAACTAGACCCTTGGAGTTGATCGAACAAATCATCTATTCTGGAGAGTGGATAGTTATTCTTTATAGTGACTTTGTTGAGCTGCCGATAATCGATACACATTCTAAGGGTTCCATCTTTCTTCTTTACAAACAACACTGGAGCGCCCCAAGGGGATATGCTCGGCTGAATGAAACCCTTGTCAGTGAGATCTTTTAACTGCAGTTTCAACTCTTTGAGTTCAGCTGGAGCCATTCTGTAAGGAGGAATTGAGATTGGTTTAGTATCAGGTTCTAAATCGATACCAAAGTCAATCTCTCGAAGGGGAGGGACTCCAGGTAAATCATCAGGAAACACATCTAAGAACTCATTCACTACAGGTACTGAGTCTATGGAAGAAATGTCATGATCTAAATCATTAACACTCACAAGATGACACAATAACCCCTTGGACATTATTTTATTGGCCTTAAGGTTTGAAATAAAGGGGTTAGGACGACTCGAATTGTACCCCTCTCAGACTAACTCTTCTTCATTAGGAAAGCAAAATCTCACCACTCTACTACGACATTCCAAGTAAGCATAACAACTGTGAAGCCAATCCATGCCAAGAATAACATCAAAATCATGCATGGGTAACTCAACCAGGTTTGCACACATAGTTTTACCACTCACAACTATTGGGCAATCCTTGTATACTCTATCAGTTCTGACATTCTCTCCTAAAGGTGTACTAACCACTATAGGATCATGTAGAACTTCAGGCAATACCTCAAAAGTAAGAGCAAGCAGAGGAGTTACAAAGGAAAGTGTAGACCCTGGATCAAGTAAAGCATAAACAGAAGTTGAGAACATTTGCAGCATACCTGTGACCACATCAGCGGACTTCTCCTGCTCCTCTCTGCCTTTCAGGGCATAGAACCTGTTCCTCTTAGGAGGCTCGGCTGCTGCTGCACCCTGTGGATTAGGCCTAGGCTGAGTATTACCTCCATCCTGACCTTTGTTCTGTGGGCAGTATCTGACCATGTGTCCACTCTTACCACAACCGAAGCAGGCATTAGTGCCCTGTCTGCACTCTCCACTGTGAGCTCGGCCACACTTAGCACAATTCTTCTTAGTACGCTGCATCTCACCTACATTTCCCTTCTTGGGCTCAGGTCTGCCTCCTTTAGGTGTAGCACTCCTCTGAGGATTAGAATTCTCAGAACTCTGTTGCCCCTTTTTGAACCTTGGCTGCTCACGGACGTCAAAGTTGTTCCTGTGGCCTCTATGACTGGGTCCTGCCTGATCTTGAGGCCTAGGCCTCCTAGCATCACGAACACCTCTCTTTCTGCGGCTGTCCTCTACCTGCTGGACATGCACCATCAACCTGGAAAGATCCATATTATCATGGAGCATAGCAGATCGACACTCCTCCTCCAGGTCTCCATTGATTCCTGTGAGGAACCTGCTCATCTCATCCCTGCTGTTAGAAACCAGGGAAGTAGCATACCTGGGTGATTTCAACAAAGCCAGTATTATCCTCATTCTTGCTATTAAATACTAGGGAAAACAACATACCTTGATAGCTTAACAAACATCAGGGAATACTCCCTGACTGTCATAGAGCCTTGTTTAAAGTTGATGAATTCCTTAACGCTGGCCTCCCTCATCTCCCTGGGGAAGAATCTCTCCAGAAATGCTGTCTTGAACAGCTCCCATGTAACTGGCACTCCACCTAAGACACGGCTATCTTGCCACATCTTGCACCAAGTCTGTGCAACATCCTTGAGCTGATAGGAAGCCAACTCCGCCTTCTCAATATCAGTGGCCCCCATAGCCACCAGGATCTTATGAACCTCATCCACAAACTCCTGGGGATCCTCTGATGTCCTAGACCCTGTGAAAATAGGAGGATTCATCCTCGTGAAATCCCTCAGCCTGTCAGCCATGCTACGAACCGGTGGGTTCTCCCTCTGAACATTCTGCCGGTTGACCTGAGCAGTCATGGCCTGGGCCTGTATAGTAATGGCATGTGCCATCTGGGCCAGAGATGCCCTCACCTCAGCATCAGTCAACCCAGCTGGGTTAACTGGCATGGCCACTCCTTCAGCTGGAGCCTGGGGTAGATCCTGATTACCCCTAGCAGCTGCTCCTCCTCTCCTCTGACCATTTCCTCTCCTAGTGTTCATTCTCTGGAAAAACAAAAAGGATTGATGTTAGGCACACTCATAACACCAAGAATTCAGGCATTCAGAAAAGCCCGATAAGATCAGAAAAAGGGAAATTTTCCTACGCATCATGCAGTCTCTAATTCAGGATAGTGGTGCACTTTACTACCATGACTTAGAAACTACTCAATGTGGTTGATGTGAACTTATTATTTTCGTAATTTAACCTAGTGCTCTGATACCAACTTTGTCACGACCGAAATATAGACCCCAGATGAGACCGGCGTCGTTGACCTCTCAGAGGTCGCAGACAAGCCTACTTATGTCATTCTTACTCTACATAGGTTAATTTTAGCGGAAAATTTGAAACTTTTTATTTCTAAACATTGCTTACTAAACATTTCTAATGCATTCGTAATTTGTTCAACATCAACCATCTAACATTAAGAGATAATCAAATGAAAGAAATAGTTCAATAAATCTCAATTGTATAATTGCCAAAATGGCACCAATACATAGTCTCAATAAAATAGGAAAGAAACGCTAGTGGAACATGCTCCACCAGCTCAACTCTAAATCTAAGCTAGAATATAAAATAGTAGCATCCTCGAAAGCATGAGGACCTACCAACTCCGGATGAATGCTGGACGTCCGGATAACTGCAACGATGATCCTGTAGCTCTATCGTCCACCTATGCCTGCACCTAAAATAGTAGAGTTTGTATAGGGTTAGTACACACTTGTACTAAGTATGGGTATATGCAAGCACACACCAAGTACATGCATGAGAAAGAATAGCTCTTTCCTAACAACGTGATTTTTGGAAATCAAGTCAGTAGACTTACCAAATTGGGATTAGGAAAGTTTCCAAATTTGCATTAGGAAAGTAAATGATCTTTCCAAATTTGGATTAGGAAAGTCAGTGAGCTTTCCAGATTTGGAATAGGAAAGTTATGCCATTAGAAAAACATACATTATCATACTTTTCACATTTGCACACAACACATAACATTTACACATAGCACATATCATATAACATACAGTACATTTTGCATGTAGCACATAACTTTTTTCATATCATTCATTCATATGCCATGAGACCTTGGAATCATGGACTTGACATTAATACATCCCAGAAATGAGGGCTCAACAGATGGGACCTCAACTAGGGAATCTCCATTAGCAAACACAGAGTCTGCTTCATTCATTCATACGTACTTCATTTCATTTCGTTCATAGGCCAGTGTGAAAACTAGCTATACCTAGGGTGTAGTTTACGACTTTCATCTGGTTTGTTGTGCAATGATCAAGAATAACCTAGTGTTATTACCTGAGTCTAGCTCACCTCTAGATTATCCTATCCTAACACCTTTGGTATCGTTCATTTCATTATGTGAATCATTTGAGGCTGTCCTCATTCATTCATTGGGAACTTTAACTTTAACCGACATAGATCATGTAATCATCATGAAATCCAGTGTATCCCCCACACCGAAAAGAGGTGGAATCACCGGCCAAAGTGATCCAATAACATGCTAGCGTACATGGGAATTTAACCCCGCCAGATCTTTATATTGGCAGTATAGGTTCGAAGACTAGGAGATATAAGGAGACCCATACCCGGCAAGCCGGACAGTCTCATCTCATGAGAGTTACGTGAACCTCCGCTCTTCCCGAAAGAAGGCATCACCGCTCATAGCTAGTCTATCGGTGCTCAGTATAAAGTTCCGTTTCATTCATCTCATACGTCATGGAAGCTGACATCTAGTATGAGGACATCATAGCTCATTAGATGATTTCTCATCTCATCATTCGTACTAAGTGTGTTAAGCTCAATACTCTCATTAGAGTGTTCATAGAGACTGGTCTCTTCATTATCTTACACTCTCATAGGTGAATACATATTGGTAACAGTTACTTAGACTCATTTGAGATTGCTCTCATCATTTACATTAGCCTCGTATCATGTTGTCACCACGTTCGTCATTATTAGCACCTTGGCTTTTCATAGTTATTCACCTCTTATTACGTGAATGTTCATTTCGTCTTATGCCAATGCACTTGGCCATTTAGTGTATCTTACACTCATACTTAACCCCTCTAGGGTTCATCATTTCATTTCATACATCTTAGGTTCACTTACTTTTGAACGTATATTAGACTTATGTGTCTATACATACAAGCCATGAGGCTTCAATCGTAGTTCATTGTGTGACTCATACATTCCTAAAATTTCATAGTACAAGACTTATGTATCTTGTATATATACCAAGACTTTGATTTCGATCTAAGTAGGTGGCATTAATCTTGGATAATTTGTTCACATATGACTTATGTATCAAACGGAAATTTGGGCAAGGGACCCCAAGTCTTGAGTCAATTGGATATCGTTTATATTTTTAATTGATTTTATTCTAATATTCATAACATTATGATTCTAAGTTAAATCACAATATTAACATTGAAATATTAATCTTCTACTTAACCTTTCTCTTAAATTGGCCGATGGGTTGTGGGTTCGAGCCCCCACAACCCCATTTTCATTTTTCATTAACATATTACTCTCCCATCTTGCCTAGACCAAGAGTTTGTGGGGTCAAACCCCCACAGCCTCTTTTATTTTACTCTTTAATTCGCCCAAGTAGGGAGGTTGTAGGTTCGAACCGCCACAGCCTCCTTACTTTTAATTAATTTTCGCTAGGGGCTGTTAGGTGGTGGGTTCGAACCCCCACAGACCCATATAAATATTTTAAATATTTTTCTCTAAGTGGAGAGCATGGACAGTGAGGTCGTGGGATCGAACCCCCACGGCCTCACTTATTTTACTTTTATTTTCGCCTCCTCTATTCCCAAATCTTGAGGTCGTGGGTTCGAATCCCACGCCTCACACCCCTTTTTTTATTTTATCTTCAGTTCTTCATGAGTTCTGACCGAGGGGTGATGGGTTCGAATCCCACTCCCCTAATTAATTTTACTCATTCATTCCCTTGCTCACACCCAAGATCGAACCCCCCAACCCTCACCTATTTCCGTGGTTTATTTCGCCCAAGGATGAGGCCACGGGTTCAATTCCTAGTGGCCTCATTCTTTTATTTTGTATTAAATTTCCAGATTCTTATGCATTAATATTTAGTCTAAACTAACTTGTACAATGCTGGAAATTTTAGTCACTTTCTAACTCATAACCTTAATGCATTACTTAGCACAAGGTTACATTCATGGATCCGTTTTAACGTATTTTCAAGTGCATCATTCATAGAATCAATTGGCTATGAGATTCTTATTCAAATCAGCCTCATTTCCTTTTTATGAACATCACGATCTTCATGAGTTTATGTACGTAAAATACCAACCACAACATTTACAAATTAAAGCAACAAAGCCGAAACTCTTGTCATGGTCACACACTTGCACACAATTTTACATAATTCCAAACACATACATGGGTTGTCATTTTTCATAAATTAACGTACATCCAACACGTTCATATCCAGCACAAACATCACATAATCCTAAGTCTACCAGCATTCATACCAACCTACGAATTCGTTGGGAGCTAATGACAGGGACATGCAACGGGGAAAACAACCTTAGTTTTGAGCCGAATATTCTGAATCCTAGGGGTCTCTTGGGAAAGGGACCAAGAGTAAGAAGACCCATACCTGATTTTAACGTTGTTCAACACTTGAACTTGCTGCCCAGAACTTCTCCAAATTCACGTCCAATCCCGAAACTCACACCTTACCCGACTAGTGTATTATGTTTTTCTTAACGTTATCGAATTGCTTTCTCGTTTGTGTTTTGCGTGTAAATTCTTCAAGCGTGAAGAACTTTTGTTTTCTTTCTAATTTTTTTCTCACGTTTGGCAGCCAGAAAAGAGAGTGTGAAGTGAGAGAGATTGACGTGAAAGAGAGGGAGATGGGAGATAGTGTTCTCTTAGAACTAGGACTTGTTGGCAAGACTTAGTCAAATTAATTAATAATTAATAATTAATAAAAATCTGATTTTTTTTTCATAAATCAGCTAATATTTATTATTTAATTAAATTAATTTATCAAATTAATTAAAAGCAAGTTAAATCCTTGCTTCTAGTTGGGCTCAAACCCGAGTGACTCCCATTTGCGAAAATGGGTCACTTCGGGTTGCCCCACCCGAATTTCATTATTTAATTAACTTAATTAATTAAATAATTAATTTCTCAGGGTAATTACAATATGACCCTTGGTCTGGAAAAGACCATTTTACCCTTGGACCCTCAAAACATAAAATTTCTTCTTTTGAGTCCGGTAAAAACTCTTTCGATTGAATCTTCATTTTCGTGAGCCTCACGTGGTTGGTTCCAACCTTTCCAAGCTCAATTAACTAATCAAGTTAGTTGGCTTGGTCTTAGTAAGGGTTCTGAGGTCTGGTTCTACGCGTATCAATCCTTGTGGACCTTGGTCTAATTGCACGCATTCTTGAAAAACCTAAGTATTGATCCTCTTCATTTTTAGGGTTGTTACAAAGAATACCTAAACCCAAACATTAAATACTAACCATAGATTTTAAACGTCAAATGCTAAACCCTGAACCATAAACCCTATAAATAAAGCTACATCCTAACCCTAACCTTATACCCAAAACGCTAAACTCTAAGTCCAAAAAAAAACACCAAGTTCAAAATACGAAATCCAAAACATTCAACACTAAACCATAGATTTTAAACCTCAAATCCTAAACCACAAACCATAAAACATATAAAAAAAACCTAACCTCTAACCCTAACCATTAACCATTAACTTGAAATCCCAAGCCCAAAATACAAAAACCCAAACATTAAACTCTAAACCATAGATTTTAAACGAAAAATCCTAAAGCCTAAAACCTAAAACTTTAAAAAAAAAACTAAACCCTAACCCTAACCCTATCCGTAACATGAACCCTAATCCTAAACCTATCCTTAACCCTAAACCCAAAGCCCAAAATACCAAAACCCAACATTATACACTAAACCATAGATATTAAAACTCAAATCCTTTACCCCAAACCTTAAAACCTAAAAATCAACCTAAAACCTAACCCTAACCCTACCAGAAATCCTAAATCCTAAGCCCAATATACCAAAACACAAACATTAAACACTAAACCATTGATATTAAACCTCCAATCTTTAACCCTAAACCCCAAAGCCAAAAAAAACCAAAACCCTAACCCTAACCCTAAACTTAACCCTAAACCATAAACCCAAAACCCTAAGCCCAAAATACCAAAACCCAAACATTAAATACTAAATCATAGATTTTAAACCTGAAATGCTAAACCCTGAACCATACAACCTAAAAAACCTACACCCTAATCCTAACCTTAACCCCAAACCCAAAACCCTAAACCCTGCTTCCAAAAAAAAATCCAAAAAAAAACCTATGTCTAAAGTATGAAAGTACAAACATTAAACACTAAACCATAGATTTGAAATCTCAAATCCAAAACCACATACCCTAAAACCTAAATAAAACCTAACCCCTAACCCTAACCCTAACCCTAACCCTAACCTAAACACTAACCCTAACCCTAGCCCTAAACCATTAACCCGAATTGCGAAGCCCAAAATACCAAAACATAAACATTAAACACTAGATATAAGATTTTAAACCTAGAATCCTAAACCCCGAACCAAAAAACATAAAAAAAAAACTACACCCTAATCCTAACCTTAACCCAAACCCTAAACCCCAAACCCTAAACCCTAAACCCTACTTCCAAAAAAAAAGTCCAAAAAAAACTTATGTCCAAAATACGGAAGTACAAACATTAAACACTAAACCATAGATTTTAAACCTCAAATTCAAAACCATATACCCTAAAACCTAAATAAAACCTAACCCTAACCTAACTCTAACCCTAACCCTAACCCTATCCCTAAACCATTAACCTGAATTGCGAAGCCCAAAATGCCAAAACCTAAAGAATAAAAACTAAACCATAGAGTTTTAACAAAAAAACCTAAACCACAAAGCCTAAAACTTAAAAAAAACAAAAACACTAACCCTAACCCTATCCCTTACACGAACCCTAACCCTAACCACATCCTTAACCCTAAAACTAAACCCTAAACCCTAAACCCAAAGCCCAAAATACTAAAACTCGACATTAAACACTAAACCATTATTACAACTCGAATCCTTAACCCCAAACTCTAAACCTAAAAACAACCTAAACCCTAACCCTAAAATTAACCCTAACCCTAACCCTACCGTAAACACTAAATCCCAAGCCCAAAATACCAAAACGCAAACATCAAACACTAAACCATTGATATTATACCTTAAATCCTAAACCAAAAACCAAAAACCTAAGAAAACCAAAACCCTAACCCTAACCCAAACCTTAACCCTAACCCCAACCATAATTCATACACCCAACCAAAACCCAAACATTAAATAATAACCATAGATTTTAAACCTCAAATGCTAAACCCTGAACCAGAAAACCAAAAAAAACCTTCACCCTAACCTTTATCTTAACCCTAACCCTAACCCTAACCCTATACCCTAAGTCCAAAAAAAACCTAAGTTCAAAATACGAAAACCCAGACATTAAACACTAAACCATAGATTTTAAACCTTAAATCCTAAACCACAAACCCTAAAACCTAAAAAAAAAACTAAACCCTAACGCTAACCCTAATCCAAAACCTAACCTTAACCCTAAACCAGTAACCCAAAATACGATCGCTTCCCCATTCCCCATTTTTTCTCTCTCTAACATCTTTCTCTAAACAAGCGCGCTCCCAAGGAGTAAAAAATTACTGTTCCAACGGCTAGTGAAAACTAGCAGCAATGGCGCTTGACTCGCCAAACGGTCTTCCCCGACCACCAAAGCTACCCCATGACGGGAGACTGACTAAGATGAACTCACCCCAACAAGAATCACCCTCTAATTCTTCCCACAACTCTGTGAACTCGCAAAACACCGAAGCGATGAATGATGCATCTTCTCAGAGGGAATAAGCAGGGATTCGTTAAAATATTGGTTCAGATAAAATCCAACTTAATTAGGGTTCAAGGGTTATAGGAATCTATTCTATACAAGAACAGTTACATCATATTCAAAAATTAGGAGATTCCACCATGCCAATCGAAAAATATGAGATGGTAATTTCTGGGAAAATCGAAGGAAAATCGCCAGATAGCCGCCTTCAATTTCGAACAACTTCTAAGCAGATTCATGGGTAGTTCTATATTGGGGATTGTTCCCCTGATGAAGTGGTCCATCTCACAGCGATTTCAACTAAAATTGATGGTCCAATCGCCGGCAATGAGTTTTCCAGCGTACGTTCTATCGACACCAGGAAAAATATGGAAGACGACACCAATGGGAACACTCCAAAGGAACCTGAGATACACCTTACAGACATATCAGTTCAACTAGCTCAAGAACAATCCCAAAATAGAACTCAGGTTAAGTCGAGCACTCAAGGAAAGAAAGGGATTGATGTGCGAAGCTTTTCACATTTCTCCTTTGGTGTCAAACCAGTGGATGGAAGACCAAGCAATGTGTCAACACCAATGGTAGGTAAAGTCGATGCTCGTCCCAACAATTCCCAAAACAAAGTGCGCGAAAAACACCCCTCTAATTCACTGATGCAGAACACGACTTCAACCGAGGAAAGACAACGCAATGGTCTGTCTTCTTATTCCATTTCTATCCCTAATCATAATTTTAATAATCACAGTGTTGGACATGAACATGTTAATGCCATGGAAAATTAGCTCGTGCATCTAGTGAACAGGTACAAGGACAAACATCAATAATGTTGTACAACAACCCATCCAAAACAGAGGTACTGTCATGCAGAGTTTGAAACAGGCTCAACAAATCGTTCCTAAGGAGAAAATATATCAAAGAAGCTACCACAAAGCCTTTCCCAAAATATCTAGCAATTTCGATAAAGCCACATAGCCTTCTCAGAAAAACCAGCAAAACAATCTTACTACCAAACTAAATAAGATAACTAATACTAATGTTGTGCAACCCAACTATCAAGATAAAGTGAGTGAACCAGCCCCCTATACTGTGGTCCAAACCTTTGCTGCTAGGCTAAGACACATTCACACAGCTCAAACTCCCAACATTGTGATAAACACTCTTAGACAAAGAATCAAACAAGGGTGCCAGAATGTGATATGCAATATGCACGCTTATATGCACACCTTAACAGTAGACTGGAAATACACATTGGTTGGAAAGTTCAGCAATACCATGCAAAAGATGGAGCTTATTAGAAAGAGTTTCATTCAGCGGACTCAATTGAGTGGGGAGGTTAATATTGCACACAATAACTCAAGACATGTATTTATTGATCTACAAAATGAACTGGACTACAACACAGTATGGACACAAAAGAGAATCACTATCAAGGGAAAACTCATGAGGACACAAGCCTGGACTCCAACATTCTGCCGAAAAGAAGAAACACCTATAGTCTAGTCTGGGTTCTTCTACGAGGTTTACCCTAGCATTGCTTTAAGAAACCATTTCTTATTCCCTTGCTTGAAAATATTGGAAAAGTTCTGTATTTGGACACAACATCCATAAAAAGATCAAGAGCTGGGATGGCAAAAGCTAAAGTACAAATGGACTTAACTAAACCTAGGCCTAGACATGTGTCGATTGGATTAGATGATGATGATTTCACAATAGGACAATGGCAACTAGTGGAGTATGAGAACCTCCCCCCTTACTGTGAATATTATAGACATCAGGGGCATGATGTAGATGAATACAAATAAAAAATGAGAGATGATGACTACAGATACAGAAAAGAGCAAGAAAATGAAAATAAACTTAAAAACAAGGAAAATCACATCCAAAAAGAGAAAGCAAACAACCAAGATAAAGTGACAGATTCTAGAGATCAACAACAACAAAATAACAAGGAAAAAAACATACAAAAATGGACAGAGCAGCAAAGAGAGGATGAGTGGAAAATGAATAATAAACAACGAGAGAAAGGTACTCAGAAGATAGCATGGAGGCCCACTGCATCACCAAATCAGGCAGCACAAGGAAATAATCACTCAACTGCTCAACAAATAGGTAACCCTCCTATTTTACATCATAATGTTTTACTAACTTGAACCTGCAGGAACATCAAAAGAGAACAGGAGAGGAAATATCTAACAAGAAGCAACAATCTTGGCAAGCAATACAAAACACACAAATTTTAGGAAATGATAAAGAAAATCAAAGAAGACTGCAGGAAGGTGAGATTAACATCAAAAATTCAGGTATCATAGTTGTACAACCCTACTCTAGTATATCTGATATGTCTAAATTTGTGAATGGAGAAGTTGAAGGACGTTTGGATGGGGGAAGTCAGGAGAACCATACTAATTTGCAAGATGGGGTAGCCCAAGGGGGGAGTTTGCCTCATATTTTGCATGAGGGGGTTAACACAGACCAAAACCCAGACCTTTAGAGCCACAGATAACACCAACAGCCAGCAACAACAGTTGAAACAGCAGCAAGTTCAGCATCCTACACAAACGGAAGGACAAAGACAACATAACACTGAAAAAAGCAAGGAAAAACATCAAAAAGAAAATGGTCCTAATGATAAACATAGTAAGGCTTCCATGGCAAAAGATATTGGGAACAAGGCAAGTACTAGTAATCCTGAAAATACTCCCAAGAGCAAAAATAATCCTAGCAAACAGAAGAGGGATGCAGCCAAAAGGAGACAGAGTAAACAACAGGAATGTGAGAAGGAAAAGGAAAAGGAAAGGGGGGAGGAGCCATGCACTAAATTTAGCATGGTAAATGACCATCAGTGTCTGGACATTCCCCCTTTACAAGCTCAATATATGACTCCACCACCTACAGATACTCCTGATAAGAGACAACAATTTTGTCAAGTCAACACTACACCTCTTATAGACGAGTATGAAGTTGATAATTCTAAAGATGAACTTGAAAGAGACAATCAATCTTTACAAGACCCTGATGATGATGAAGATGAGACTAGTGAAGCCTCAATCAAAGCCTTCAGTCCTCCAAATGATCAGGATGTTGAAAATGAGATCCAACATATAACTCAAAATCAAGGTTTATCTCCAAGAGGTTTCAAAATGACAGATTTCATTTCAAGAATCAAGATATAAATACTGTCACTGCTTGAAGACCAAATAATAGGCTCTTCTCTTCCATATCATCTCAATGATTAGAATAATATATGGAATCTGAGAGGGATCAACACCGAAGGTGTTGTGGAAAGATTCAAAATCTTAAGGAAAATGCATCATCTTTCTATCATTACAATATTGGAACCTTTTTCTGATAAAGCTAATGTTCAGAACTTTAAAACTCAATTAGCAATGGAGAATGCTGTCAGCAACTCTGATGGAAAAATTTGGCTATTTTGGAATGGGGATGTGGACTGTAACATTATTGATGAGGATGAACAGCAAATTACCTGTGACATTAATAACAATGAGTTACAAAATCAATTCACTATCACCTTTGTTTATGCAAAATGCAAAGATCATCTCACAAGACCTTTATGGGATAAAATTCTTCAGCAAGCTAATGAGAATTCTAAACCTTGGTGTGCTGTAGGTGATTTTAATGTCATATATGCTAGGGAAGAAAAAAATGGGAGGGGTACCTACAACATGAAAAATATCTTTGAATTCATATATGTTATTGAAGCATGTGGTCTTGTGGACATAGGCTTTAGTGGACAGAAATTTACGTGGTCCAACAAGCAGGGTATCACTCATAGAATCTGGAAAAGGATGGACAGGGCTCTTTGTGGATCATAAGTGGCTCGAATTCATGCCCCAAACTACTATCACTTATCTATCTTCTACAGGCTCCGATCATTGTCCTCTACTAATGGAGATGATCCCAAAGGAGGAAAACTATACTAAATACTTTAAATTCCTCAACTGTTGGGTAGACAATTTTACTTTCCTAAATCTTGTGAAGGCTTGTTGGGGAAGGGGTATAGAAGGTAATGATATGTGGAAATTCCATCAGAAACCAAAAGAATTTCTAACACTTTGAGTTCTTGGTTGAAAAAAGAAATTGGAGATATTTTTTTGTAGGTTAGAATGAAGAAAAGGTAAGAAATGCAAAAGAGAACCTTATCCTGGACAAAACTGAAGCCAACAGAACTTCCCTTCATGAGCTCAATGCCAAATTTTTAAGTTTCTGAAGTTGGACGATTCCATCATGAAGAAAAAGACCCAACTTCAGTGGTTCAAGGAGGGTGACACCAATTCAAAATATTTTCACTCACTGGTAAGGGGAAGAAGAAGAAGGCTTTTTATTAACAAAATCATCAATGAAGATAGGGAGTGGGTACAGGGAGATGACAATATTGCTAATGCTGCATGTGATCACTTCCAACACATCTTCACTTGTGAAGATAAATTCATTGATGAAAACACTTTGGATTGCATACCAAGGATGGTGAGTGAAGAGAAGAATGAAAGGCTCACCACCATCCCGAACATAGAAGAGTTGAAAGAAGTGGTTTTTTCCATGAACCCCACCTCTGTTGCTGGTCCGGATGGGATGACTATTTTTCCAGAAATGCTGGCACATCATCAAACAAGACCTCTTTGGAGTCATCCATGCATTCTTCAGTGTCCAAATGATTCCTAAGTACTTCTCTCACTCTTGCATTGTATTGTTACCAAAGGTTAGTAATCCCAGAAAACTAACAGAATTTAGACCTATAAGTCTGAGCAATTTCACCAATAAGATCATCTCTAAACTGGTGAGCAACAGACATAGTCCAATTTCACCTATTTTGAAATTTCTCAATTAATCTGGATTTGTAAAAGGAAGAAACATTTCTGAAAACATTATCTTAGCAGAAGAGGTCATCCATCATATTAAGAAGCCTAATATTGGGAGTAATGTCATTATCAAATTGCATATGGCAAAAGCTTATGATATAGTCTCTTGGGCATATTTGCTTGGTCTTAAGGAAAATGGGATTTAAGGAAGTATTCATTGATATGGTATGGACAATCATGGCTAAAAACTAGAACTCTATTATTATCAGTGGTAAGAGGTATGGCTTCTTTCATTCCACCAGAGGTCTTATGCAAGGTGACCCTCTTTCACCTGCCCTATTTATTTTAGGTGCAGAGGTTCTTTTAAGATCCCTAAATAGACTCTACAACAATCCTGACTTCCATGGTTTCTTTATGGATAAGTGGGGTCCTAGGGTGAATAACCTGAGTTTTGCAGATGATATTATCTTATTCTCCTCTAGAAGAACCAAAACTTTAAACCTCACATGCAGACCCTGAAAGCTTATGAAGACACCTCTGGGCAATTGATCAATGGAGACAAAAGTCATTTAATGATCCATGCAAATACTTTCAACACTACAAGAGAGAGAGTTAAAAGAATTACTGGTTTCAAACAGAAGCAGGGTCCCCTAACTTACCTAGGATGCCCTCTTTTTGTGGGTAGACCTAGAATTATTTATTTCTCTGATTTTGTTAATAAAGTTATTTGCAGGATTACAGGCTGGAAAACTAAGCAACCAAGCTATGGAGGCAAGGCAATTTTGATCAAGCATGTATTATAATCCCTCCCCATTCACATTCTCTCAGCAATAACACCCCCATCCACTATACTTAAGCAGATCCAAATGCTCATGGCTGACTTCTTTTGGGGATGGAGGAATGACAACAGGAAATACCATTGGGCTTCCTCGAAGAACTTAAGCTTCCCATGTGAAGAAGGGGGTATTGGTATGAGGAACATCAAAGATGTTTGCATGGATTTTCAATATAAACAATGGTCGACCTTTAGGACTAAACACACTTTGTGGGGTGATTTTTTTAAAGCAAAATATTTCCAAAGAACTCAATTCTGGATCCTTCTCTTTTTGGTGGGATAATTGGGTAGGATCTAGTCATCTTGCTCAATTCTCCTCCAATAGCAATAGGTTCAACAATAACACAATTGCAGAATTTTGGTGTGAAGGCAGATGGAACTGGAACAAATTGTAACAACAGGCTCCAAGTTGTCAGCTTGCAAACATCCTAGCTATAGAACTCCCTATTCAGGAACATCTACAAAATAAGGCAATTTGGAAGCTTAATAGTGATGGAAAATTTACTTGTTCATCAGCATGGAATGAGATCAGGGAGAAAAAATCTAAAACTTTGTTCAATTCTTTTATTTGGCATAAGAGTATTCCCTTTAAAGCATCATTCCTTGTATGGAGAGATTTGAAAGGAAAACTCCCAAATAATGAAAAACTTATTACTTTTGGCAAAGAACCAACTTATTGTTTTTGTTGTTCTAACAGGCAAGGTCTAGAAACCATAGAGCATACATTCAACACTAGACAATTTGCAGCTTATGTATGGAGAAGTTTTGGAGCAGTTGCTGGAACCAACGTGGACCACAGCTCACTGCAACACCTCATCATACAATGGTGGTCAGCTAAATATAAAAATGAGGCACACAGACTCCTTCTTCAGGCCACACCTATCTTTATCTGTTGGAATCTCTGGAAGAACAGGTGTGCCAACTAATATGGGGGAAACTATCCAATATCAGCAGGGTTAAATATGCCATATACAAAGATAATTACAAGCTACTCACATCAAATTTTCCTCAAATTAAATGGCCTTCAACTTGGAGAGGTTTAATTCATCTAGGGGAAAATTGTGTTCATGATACGAAAGTAACTATGGTGGCATGGAAAAAACCCCAGAACAGTGGATCAAAATCAATACGGATGGTAGTGCAATTAACAACCCCAGAAAGATTGGAGCAGGTGGAATCATAAGGGACAAAACTGGTAAGGTGGTGCTGGAATTTGCTGTACGCTTGGTGTTGGTACAAACAACAAAGCAGAGCTTGAAGCTGCTATATTTGGTCTGACTTGGGGGCTCGAATTGGGATATAGGAAAATTTTACTAGAAGTGGATTCACAACTTCTAGTGAATTGGATTGCGCAGAAGACCAACCCCCAATGGACCATAATAAAACAAGTGGAGAAGCTGCAAGTTCTCATCAATCAGAATCATGAATTCAAGTGCCAACACATCTTCAGAGAACCTAATTTTGTGGCTGATTCTCTATCCAAGATCAGCCACACAGTCAATACTCCTGAACTAATTTTTGACAATCCTATACTACCAATAGAAACCAAAGCCTACTACCAGCTGGACATTCAAGAAACGCCAAGTTGTAGAAGAAAGAAGATTAAGATGATAAGAGAACCTCCCTAGAAGATGTTTTCCCCCTTTCAACTTAGCTATAATTCAAAATTATAGCTTCTTTGATCAGGTAGAATAGGATTGTTTTATAATTTTGCAAGTATGTAAAGGGAGAGTCTCCCTTGTTTATTTTCCTAGATTCTTTGTATCGAGAATAGTCCTCTGTTTTAGGTGCTTAGTTTCTTGGTTATCATTTTTTTAAGGGGATGAGTTCACTACCCTTGGGAAGGTCAACTCCGAACCACCTTAGGATCGGATGTTAGGTTTATGTCCCCCTCCTTGTACTTTTGCTTTTATTAATAATAAGGCCTGGGGGTGTTGCTCAGCCCCTACCACTCCAAGGGTTATTCAACTTTTAAAAAAAAGCCCAAAATACCAAAACACAAACATTAAACACTAAACCATAGATTTTCAACCAAAAATCCTACATCCCAAAACTTAAAACCTAAAAAATTCCTAAACCCTAACCCTAACCATATCCCTAACCCTAACCCTAACGCTAACCCTATCCTTAACTCTAACCCTAAACCTAAAGCCTAAACCCAAAGCCCAAAATACCAAAACCCTAACATTAAACACTAAATCATTGATATTAAAACTCAAATCCTTAACCCCAAATCCTAAAACCTAAAAAAACATCCTAAAGTCAAACCCTAACCTTAACATTAACCCTAACCATAGCCCTAACATTAATCCTATGCCTAACCATACCATAAACCCTAAACCCCAACCTAAAAATGCCAAAACCCAAACATTAAAAACTAAATCAGTGATATTAAACCTCAAATCCTAAATCCTAAACCCAAGAACCTAAAAAAAAAAAAACTTACACTAACCTTAACCCTAACCCTAAACCAAAAACCCAAAACCCAAAACCCTAAGCCCAAAATACCAAAACCCAAACATTAAATACAAAACCATAGATTTTAAACCTCAAATGCTAAACCCTGAACCATAAAACCTACAAAAACCTACACCCTAACCCTAATCCTAACCCTAACGCTAACCATAAACCCCAAACCCTAAACCCTAAGTCCAAAAAAAATTCCAAAAAAACCCTAAGTCCAAAATACGAAAACCCAAACATTAAACACTAAACCATAGATCCTAAACCACAAATCCTAAAACCTAAAAAAACCTTAACCCTAACCCTAACCCTAAACCATTAACCCGAAACCCCAAGCCCAAAATACCATCGCTTTCCCATTTCCCAATTTTTCTCTCTCTAACATCTCTCTATAAATATGTGTGCTCCCAAAGACTGGAAAATTAATATTCCAACGGCTAGTGCAAAACTAGCATACATGGCACGTGGCTCGCCAGACGGACTTCCCCGACAACTGGACCTACTGTAAGAGGGGAGCCTAGCGAAGACGAACACACCCCAACAAGAATTGTCCTCTAATTCCTCCCACAATTCTGTGAATTC
Source organism: Solanum sitiens (assembly GCA_016801875.1). NCBI lineage: Eukaryota > Viridiplantae > Streptophyta > Magnoliopsida > Solanales > Solanaceae > Solanum > Solanum sitiens. The sequence goes on from JABWTJ010001063.1 coordinate 85,584, forward strand.
ACGAAACAATAGAGGATGACAGTGCGTCTTCTAAGAGGGAATTAATAGGGAATCGCAAAAATATTTCCTTAGATCAAATCAGGTTTAATCAAGGTTCAAGGGTTATAGGTATCGATTCTATGCAGCAAAGGCTACAGCATACTCAAAACCCGCAGATTCCATCACTCCAATCGAAAATTATGAAGATGCGATTCGTGTGGAAATCGATTGAAAATCGCCATATAGCCGCCCTTCATTTTGAACAACTTCCAAGCAAATTCATGGTGAATTGTAAACTAGGATTACTCCCCTGATGAAGGCGTAATCTGCTGGCAACAATTTTTTCGACATGCGAACTATTGATCCAAAAAAAAGAAGAGGAAAATGACACAAATAGGACCAATACAACGGAGCCTGAGATTCACCTTACCAACATCTCAACTCATCTATTTCAGGAGCAATCCCAAAAAGGAACCCAGGTCAATAGAGAAAGAACTTCGAGTAACCAAGGAAAGGAGGGAATTGATGTGGGAACTTCCTCAAACTTGTCATTTGGATTCAAACCAGTGGAAGCATTACCAAGCAATGATTCAATATCAATGGCAGGTAAAGTTGATGCTCTATTGTACAATTCACTGGACAAATTGTAGGAACACCAACTTTCTGATTCACTGATGCAGACACGACTCCAAACGAGGAAGGACATCGCAATGGTACGTCTTCAGTTCCTATTTCTATTCCTAATCACCATCATAATAATCATAGTGTTGGCCATGAGCATGTTAATGCCATGGGAAAATAGCTGGCATAATCAATGAATAGGTACATGGACAAAGTATGATAGTACTAATCAACAACCTAGCCAAAACCAGAACACTATCAGGGATAGTTTGAACCAGGTTCAACAGATCACTCCTATTGAAAAGATTGACCAAAGCAGCTACCATACAGATTTCCCTAAAATATCTCGCAATTTCGATAAATCCACACTGCCTCACCAAAAAATACAGCAAAATAATTCCCATACCAAGCCAAATGAGGTTCCAAATCCCAGTGTAATTCAATCCAATGCCCAAGATAAAGTTAGTGAACTTGCTCCATATAATGTGGTCCAAACCTTGACTGCTAGGCTAAGACACATCCATGCTGCTCAAACCCCCAACATTGTGATAAACACTCCTAGACAAAGAACCAAACAGGGGTGCCCAGCTGTGATCTATGACATGCATGATTATATGAACACTTTCCCCAAAGACTGCAAATACACATTGGTTGGGAAATTCAGCAATACTATGCCAAAAAAAAGAGCTTATGAGAAAGAGTTTCATTCAACAGACTTAGTGAAGTAGAGGTGTCAATATTACACACTATAACTCAAGACACACATTTATTGATTTACAAAATTATCTGGACTATAACACAGTATGGACACAACAGAGAATGACTATTGAAGGCAAACTCATGAGGATACAAGCTTGGACTCCCACCTTCAGCCCATAAGAAGAAACACCCATAGTTCCTGTTTGGGTACTATTACGAGGCTTACCCTAACATTGTTTTAAGAATCCTTTTCTAACCCCTTTGTTATAAATTTGTGGAAAAGTTTAGTATATAGACACTACTTCCATTAAAAGATCCAGGGCAGGTATGACAAAAGTCAAAGTGCAGGTGGACTTAACAAAGACTAGGCCTAGACATGTGTGGATTGGGCTAGATGATGATGATCTTACAATAGGGAGGTGGCAACCAGTGGAATATGAGAACCTCCCCCCATATTGTGAGTATTGCAGACACCAAGGCCATTATATAGAATAGTGCAAATCCAAAATTAGAGATGATGACTACAGAGACAGGAAAAAACACGAAAATGAAAGGAAAAACAAAAATAAGGAAAAACAAAACCAAAAAAAGAAGGCAGGCGGTCAAGAAAAAACACTAAAAGCTGGAGAACAACAACAAAATAACAAGGAAAAGCACAAACAAAAACAATCAGAGAAGCAAAAGGAAGAGGAATGGAAAACACAAAGGAAAAAAAATCACAAACAACAAGAGGAAGGTATTCAGAAGAAAGCATGGAGGGCCACTTCAACACTAAATCAGACAACACAAGGCAATCCTCAACAGACTATTCAACAAACAGGTAACCCCCCTATTACTCATCATAATGCTTTTACTAACTTGACTTTATAGGAAGTAAAGAAGGCCACAGGAGAAGATTCATCTAACCAGGAATAACTAAAAGCTCCAAGCAACACAAAACAATTAGGTTTCAGGAAATAATAAAAGGAAATGACAAAAGATTGCAGGAAGGTGAGGTCAATACCAAGAACTCACGTATCATAGCTATACAACCAACTCTAATTAACCTGATATATCTACTCTTGAGAATGGTGAAGTTGAAGGAGGGGTAGATGGGGGATGTAGGAGAACCACACTAACTTGTAGGAAGGAGTGACCAAAAGGGGGGATCTTCCTCATGTTCTGCATGAGGGGGTTTACACTAACCAAAACTCAGACCTTATCACCCCAGGTAACACTAAAGATCAGCAACAACAATTGAAACAACAGCAGGTTCATCAATCAAAACAGATATAGGAAAACAGACAGAGTATTAATGGAAAAAATATGGAGAAACAACAAAAGGAAACAGGTTAAAATAATGAACAAAGCAAGACTTCCATGGCAAAAGATATGGGGAACAAAGCACGCACTAGTAAGCCGGAAAATACTCCCAAGAGTAAAAATAAACCAAGCAAATAGAAAAGAGATGCAGCTAAGAGGAGACAAATTAAATTCATTATGGTAAATGATCACCAGGGTTTTGATATTCCTCCCTTACAAGCCCAATATATTACAACAATTTTGCCAAGTTAACACTGCTCCACTAATAGATGAATATGAGGTTGATAATTCTGAAGATGAGATTGACAGACATAACCAATCTGTTCAGACCTTGATGATGATAAGGAGACTAGTGAAGCCTTAATTAGATCTTTCAGTCCACAAAATGATCAGAATCTTAAGGAAGAGATCTAATAGGTAACTCAAAATCAAGGACTATCTCCAAGAGGGTTTCAACATGACAGATTTCACTTAAAAAATCATAATATTAACAATGTCACTGCTGGCAGACAAAATGCGAGATTCTTTTTCTCTAGATCATCTCAATGATTAGCACAATCATATGGAAAGTGAGAGGAAATAATACCTAAGGTGTTGTAGAAAGATTCAAAATACCAAGGAAGATGCATCAAATCTCTATCATTGCAATATTGGACCCTTTATCTGATAGTGTCAATGTTCATAACTTTAAAACACAATTAGCAATGGAGAATGTTGTGAGTAATTGGAATGGCAAAATTTGGTTATTTTGGAATGGTGACATTGACTGTAATATCATTGATTAAGATGAGCAACAAGTTACATGTAACATTAGTCACAATGAGCTACAAACACAGTTCACTACCACCTTTGTCTATGCAAAATGTAAAGATCATCTTAGAAGGCCTCTTTGGGATAGAATGCTTCAACAGTCAAATGGGAACAATGAACCTTGGTGCGCTGTAGGTGACTTTAACATTACAACGGCTAAGGAGGAAAAAATGGTAGGGGTACCATACAACATGAAGAAGATTTTTGAATTCATATCTGTTATTGAAGCATGTGGTCTTGTTGACATAGGCTTTAGTGGACAAAAATTTACTTGTCCAACAAAAGGGGTATCTACCACAAAATTTGGAAGAGGTTGGACAGGGCTCTTGTTAATGATGATGGGCTTGAAGTCATTCCCCAAACCACCATCACTCACTTATCTTCTACTGGCTCGGATCACTGTCCACTGTTAATGGAAATGATCTCAATGAAGGTTGTTTACACCAAATACTTTAAATTCCTCAACTGCTGGGTAGATAATCCTAACTTCCTAAATAATGTGAAGGCTTGTTGGGAAAGGGATACAGAGGGCAAAATAGTATGTGGAAATTCCATCAAAAGATGAAATGACTGTCTAACACTCTTAGTTCTTGGTCGAAAAAAGAATTTGGTGACATTTTCTTATAGGTTAAGGAGTATGAAGAACAGGTAAAAAAATGCTGAAGAAAACCTTATCCTAGACCAGAATGAAACCAACAGAACCTTCCTCCATGAGCTTAATGTCAAATATATCAAATTTTTGAAATTGGAGGATTCCATCATGAAGCAAAAAACTCAGCTACAATGTTTCAAAGATAGGGACAAGAATTCTAAATATTTTCATTCTCTGGTAAGGGGAAGGAGGAGAAGACTTTTTATACACAAAATCATCAATGAAAATAGGGAGTGGTTACAATAAGATGACAATATTGCTAAGGCTGCATGTGATCACTTTTAACAAATCTTCACTGGTGATCACAGAGTTATTAATGAGGTGATTTTTGATTGCATACCAAGGATGGTGAGCCAAGAACTGAATGATAGGCTTACCACCACCCCAAATATGGAAGAGTTGAAAGAAGTGGTTTTCTCTATGAACCCCACCTCTGCTGCTGGTCTGGATGGCATGAATGGCTATCTTTTAAAAAAATGATGGCAAATCATCAAACAAGACCTCTTGGAGTTATCCAAGCTTTCTTCATTGGCCAGATGATTCCTAAGTATTTTCCCATTCTTGTATTGTCCTGCTGCCTAAGGTAAGTAATCCCAACAAAATGATAGAATTTAGACCTATAAGTCTAAGAAACTTCACACATAAGATCATTTCTAAACTGGTAAGCAATAGACTTAGTCCCATTCTGCCTAGTTTGATTCTCTTAATCAATCAGGATTTGTAAAAGGTAGAATTATTTTTGAGAACATTATGTTGGCACAAGAGATCATACATCATATTAAAAAGCCTAATATTGGGAGTAATGTCATTATTAAATTGGATATGGCAAGAGCCTATGATAGAGTCTCTTGGGCCTACATTTGTTTGGTTTTAAGGAAAATGGAATTTTGGGAAGTGTTCATTGATTTGGTGTGGAGAATTATGGATAACAATTGATATTCTAACATTATTAATGGTAAGAGGTATTTCACTCCACTAGAGGGCTAGAAAAGGTGACCCTCTTTCACCTGCCCTATCTATTTTAGGTGCAGAGGTACTATCAAGATCACTAAATAAACTCCACAATAATCAAGATTTCCATGGTTTCTTCATGGATATGAGGGGTACCCTGGTGAACCACTTGAGATTTGTAGATGATATTATTCTGTTCACCTCTGGAAGAAGCAAAACCTTGGAAGTTCATTATGCAAACCTTGAAGGCCTATGAAGATACATCTGGTCAGCTCATCAATGGTTACAAAAGTCACTTCATGATACACTCAAATGCTTTAACATTACAAGGGATAAAATTAGAAGAATTACTGGTTTCAAGCAGAAGCAGGGCCCCCTAACTTACCTAGGATGTCCTCTTTTTGTGTGTAGACCTAGAATTATCTACTTCTCTGACCTTGTTATAAAGTTATTTGCAGGATCACAGGATGGCATACTAAACAACTATGTTATGGAGGAAAGGCTGTGTTGATCAAAGATGCCCATTCACATCCTTTCAGCATTAACACCTCCATCCACTGTCCTTAAACAGATCCAAATGCTCATGGCTGACTTCCTTTGGGGATGGAGGAATGATAATAAGAAATATCAGTGGGCTTCCAGGATGAACTTGAGTTTCCCTTATGCAGAAGAGGGGATTGGTATGAGGAATCTCCAAGATGTTTGCATGGCTTTTCAATATAAACAATGGAGGAATTTTAGGACTAAACACATGCTTTGGGGAGAGTTCTTGAAAGCAAAATATTGTCAAAGGTCTAACCCCATTAGCAAAAAATGGAACACTGGAGAGTAAATGACTTGGAAACACATGCTGCAAATCAGGAGTAAAGCTGAGCAACACATACAGTGGAGACTAAACTCTGTTTCATGCTATTTTTGGTAGCATTATTGGCTAGGATCTGGCCTCTTCGCAGTTCTCCCCCAATAGCAACAGGTTCAATAATAACACAGTAGCAGAATTTTGGTGTCAAGGCTAATGGAATTGGAGCAAACTGCTACAACAGGCTAAATTGTCAACTTGCAAACATCCTAGTTGTAGAATTGCCTCTTCACCAACAACTTCCAGATCAGGCAGTTTTGAAGCTCAACAATGATGCAAAAACTTCACATGCTTATCAGCATGTAATGAGATCAGGGAAAAAAATCTAAAACTCACTTCAACTCTTTCTCATTTGGCATAAAAATATTCCTTTTAAATCATGTTTTCTAGTTTGGAGAACTTTGAGAGGAAAACTCCCAACTAATGAAAAATTATCACCTTTGGTAAAGAACAAACTAATTGCTTTTGTTGTTGCAACAGGCAAGGTCTAGACATCATAGAGCACACATTCAATAATGGAAAATTTGCAGCATATGTATGGAGGAGTTTTGCAGTTGCTGGAATCAACCCATTCCATTGTTCACTGTAACATCTCATCCTTCAATGGTGGACAACTAAATACAAGAATGAGGAAGACAGATTACTCCTACAGGCCATACCCATCTTCATTTGTTGGAATCTCTGGAAGAATAGGTGTGCTAACAAATATGGGGGCAAACAATAAAAAATTAGCAGGGTTAAGTATGCTATCTACAAGGACAACTACAAATTATTGACAACAACATTCCCTCAAGTTAAATGGCCTTCAAATTGGAAATATTTAATTCAACTAGGGAAAAATTGTGTCCATGATACAAAAGTAACTATGGTGGCATGGAAAAAACCCTAGAACATTGGATCAAAATCAACACTGATAGCAGTGCACTTACCAACCCCGGGAAGATTGGAGCAGGTGGAATCATAAGGGATCAAACTCGCAAGATGGTGTTAGCTTTTGCAGTTCCTCTTGGTGAAGGTACAAACAATCAAGCAGAACTTGAAGCTACTATTTTTGGTTTGACCTGGGGGCTGGAACTGGGATATAGGAAAGTTTTGCTAGAAGTGGACTCATAGCTTTTGGTTAACTGGCGCTCACAAAAGACCAACCCCCAATGGCACATAATGACACAAGTGGAGAAGCTACAAATTCTTATAAATCAGACCCAAGCATTCAAGTGCAAACACATCTTCAGAGAAGCTAATTTTTGTGGCTGATTGCTTGTCCAAACTCAGCCACACAGTATCCACTACCCAACTTTTCATTGACATTCAATAACTACCAACAGAAACCAGAGCCTACTACCAGCTAGATATTAAGGAAATGCCCAGTTTCAAAAGGAGGAAGATCAAGAAAATCAAAGAACCGTATATACAATGTTCTAACCCCATTTCGACTTAGCTATAACATTAAGCAATACTTCTTTGAATAGGTTAGGATAGTTGTTTTTTGCTTATTATTTCTGTAAAGGGAGAGTCCCCCTAGTTTACTTTCCTAGAATCTTTGTATCGAGAGGATTCCTCTCGTCTAGGTGCTTAGTTTCTTGGTTACCAATTTTTGTAAGGGGATGAGTTTAATTCCTTTGGAAGTTGACTCTTAACCACTATAGTCCTCTTTGTACTTTTGCTTTTATAAAAAAAAAGCCCAAAATACCAAAAACCAAACATTAAACACTAAACCATAGATTTTAAACCTAAAATTCTAAACCCCCAAGCCTAAAACCAAAAAAAAAAAAATTAAAACGTAACCCTAACCCTATCTCTAACCCTAACCCTAACCCTATCCTTAACCTAAACCCTAAACCCTAAACCCTAAACCCCAAAACCTAAAACCTAAAAAGTCCTAAACCCTAACCCTATCCTAACAGGAACTCTAACCCTAACACTATCCTTAATCCTAATCCTAAACACAAAACCCTAATCCAAAGTTCAAAATACAAAAACACTAACATTAAACACTAAACCATAGATATTACAACTCAAATCCTAAACCCTAAAACTAAAAAGCTTTAAAAAAAAACTAACCCTAGCCCTAACCTTAAAACCCTTACCCTAAAACTAAACCATAAACCCAAAACACTAAGCCCAAAATACCAAAATCCAAACATTAAATACTAAACCATAGACTTTAAACATCAAATGCTAAACCCTAAATCATAAAACCTAAAAAAAAAAACTACACCCTAACCCTAATCCTAACCCTAACCCTAACCCTAAACCCTAAACCATAAACCCTAAGTTCAAAATACAAAAACCCATACATTAAACACTGAACCATATATTTTAAACCTCAAATCCTAAACTAAAAATCCTAAAACCTAAAAAACCCTAAACCCTAACCCTAATCCTAACCTTAACCCTAAACCATTAACCCAAAACCCCAAGCCCAAAATACCAAAACCCAAACATTAAACACTAAACCATAGATTTTAAACCAAAAATCCTAAACCCCAAAATCTAAAACCTAAAATAAACCCTAAACCCTAACCCTAACACGAACCCTATCCCTATCCCTATCCTTAACCCTAACCCTAAACCCTAAACCCTAAAACCAAAGCCCAAAATATCAAAACCCTAACATTAAACACTAAACCGTAGATATTACATCACTTCCTCACTTTCTAAATTTTTCCTTTCTCTAAAAATCTCACTAGACTTTTCTCCTTAGGAGAAAGCACGCAACAACTCTCAGTCTGTAATGACTAGTTGACTGTTACCTAACGGTAACTACTAACTTTGTCAGAATGGCAGCACAACCGTCGGGATGGACATTCAGGACACCGGACCTGGCCAAAATTATGCGGATGGAAGAGACGAAGAGATTTCAACTAGATTTACACCAAAGCCCTGCCCATAGCTCTTCGAATCTGCTATCTAATAAATTGATGAACAGGGCAGGTTCTGTAAGAGAGTTGGAAGGGGTACATGATTTTATTTCCCCAGATTATCATGAAGATAATCGATCACGGGTGAATGGAGAATCACATTTATCTATGGAAGAACTATCTACAAGTCAGTTCCCAAGGAATTCCACAGTACCAATCAAAAATCCCTAAAATATGAATTCTCTGAAAATCGCCTCAGAATCGCCATTGTTGCAACCTCAAAATCGAGGAAGCCCAGAGCAATTTTGAGGAGAGTCAATATCAGAGGATTACTCCCCACAGCTTAGGGAATATCTCACAGCAATTTCAACATGTTTGGATGAGCGAATCGTCGACAAACAAAATGTGCCCACAACGTCTGGAACTCAGGTAAAGTCGCGTACATGGGGGAATGCAAACTCACCTATTACAGGGGGAAAAGAGAGTGTAAATGTCGGACAGGAAGGTCTTCACCAAGCGAAAATGAACGACCTCCATGGTCGTATCAAAACTTCAAGATCCCAGACGTTCTCTTTTGGGATCAACCCCATGACTCTAGAACACAACTCCTCTATCAGACGTCAAAGAGTAATCGAAGAACAACTCAACAATGCAACAGACCAAGGTAAGTTTCCTAATTCAAATAAAGAGTACACTAACTTAACTATGCAGGTTATTCAAGCACACAATGCAGGAGAAAGAGAAAACCAACAAAAGAGATCACAAAAGGAAGATAATATCCCCACCACGCATGAACACAAACAACGAGAACAACCCTAGAACTTAACGAAGAAGGGAGAGGAAAATAATCAAGTCAATAGTAAGGGACATTCAGAACAGTTACAAGGCCAAAATAAGGAGCAAAATCATGGCAAAAATCAGATTTGGCAAGCCAAGGATAAACAACATCACCAGCCTCCTAACAATCCAAATCTCGGCTAAAAACAGTCAGGCAACAATTATCTCGAAGTCTCTAATATTTTTGAACAGCAGAACCAGAATCAACGGAATAATATCAACAACAAAAATACTCCTACAAATGTAAGCCAGGAAATATCTCATCCCAATCAACCCAAAAAGGACTCCAACTCAGAACCAGCTCCATATACTGTGATACAATCATATGCTGCTAATCTAAGACAAAATCACGCCAAAAGTAAGACCCATATCAAATTGACTCCACCTGTGTTGACAACTAAACAAGGCTTACCAGCTGTATTGTTAAGGAAAGAGGAAATTTTAGGTTCTTTAGCTGATACTTAAAATCACTCTTATTGGGAAATTTACCAATACTATACCTAGAATGGAAATTCTAAGAAAGAGCTTCATTGTGCAAACTTAGTTGTCCGAGGGGGGGGGGGGGTTAAGATTGCTCATTTTAATTCGAGACATGTTTACATAGACTTGGATAATAAGCTTAACTACAACGTGGTCTGGGCGAAGCAAAGGATGAGTATTGCAGGACAACTCATGAGAATACAAACATGGACACCATTTTTCAAACCTGAAATTGAGACTCCTATAGTGCATGTGTGGGTGTCTTTGCCTGAGTTACCTTGGCATATGTACAACTTGGACTATGTTATAGGAATTCTCTATTCTCTCTTCTATTGGAAAAGTTCTATACCTGGATTCAGCTTCTATACAAAAAACAAGAGGGAGTTAAGCCAGAGTCAAGATTCAAGTCGACCTCACTAAGGAAAGACCAGTTCATGTTTTGTTAGTATATTTGGGTGAGGAAATCACTGATGGGAAATGGCAAAAGGTAGAGTATAAGGAAATCCCAGATTATTGTTCTTACTGTCAACACCAAGGTCACATGGAGAGTGAATGCACCATCAAACAAAGAGACGAAGATCAAAAGAAAAGAAAGGAAACAGTAGCTGGGCAGAAGGATAAAAATACCAAGAAAAAAGGCAACAAAGAAATTCAACAAACCACTCACAAAGGAAAGGAAGCAAGGGAGGAACCAGGGCAAAACAGCTCTGGAATCCAAAAGGAACAACAAGCAAGACCAAACTCACAAGAAGAACAATGGCAAACACAGAAAGGAAAGAGCAACAACATACGAGCATCAAAACAAAGCAACCACCAACAAGGGGAACATCAAAACAACACTCAGGGAGGTATGGTATCAATCCTTACTCACAATAATTTTATTGACCTTGATGCACAGGAACAAACCAACAACAACAAAAGGAGAGGAAATTGTTCAACCAAATAGCAATGCAGTCACCAATACACAGGTTGTCCCAAAAGCAGGTCTCAAAAATCAAGGTTATAAAAATAAGCATATAGACAATAATGGTATATCACAATAACAAATAAGAAAGACCACAGGTATTGACTCAAATCTTCCCAAACCCCAACAACCCCATATTGATTATGTGTGTAATGTTGATGAAACTGTTGGAGGTATGGATGGGGGATGTCAAGAGAACCCTACTAACTTGCAGGAAGGGGTGTCCAAAGGGGTGATTTTGCCGCATGAGGGTTCAAACATTGACCATATCTTGACCCTAAAGCCCCTGCTACCACAAAAAATCAACAGTACAGGTCAAGAAATCATAAGGTACAACAACAAAAGCAGACAAAGGAAAAACAAAGTGAGAAAAAAAAGAACAAAGATCAACAGCAAAGCAAGACATTAAATAGTGAGAATTAGAACAGGGGAACTATGGCAAAAGATATGAGAAATAATGCAAGCACTAGCAACCAAGTAAATACACCCAAGAGCAAAAACAAGCCTAGTAAGCAAAAGAGAGATGCTGAAAAAAGAGACAAAGTAAACAGCAAGAAAATAATCAGAAGGGGATCAGGATAAGAATGAAGAAGTGTGCAAAAAGTTCATTATGGTTAATGATAATCAAAAAATGAATATCACTCCTCTCCAGACTCAGTATATGACTCCTCCTCCTAATGTTCCTCCGGACAAAATGAATCAAGTGTGTCACCCTAATACGGTTCCAGTTATAGATGCATATGATCCATTCAATTCAGAAGATGAAGTAGATGTGGAAAATCAATCTATACAAGATCCGGATGAAAATGCTGAAACTAGTGAGGCCTTGATCCAAGTTTTTAGTCCTTACAGTGAGGAAAATTTAGATGATTATATTCAATAAATTGCTGACAAACAGGGTCTATATCCAAGAGGATTTCATCAGAAAAAATTACAATTCAAGAATCAAGACATCAATATTGTCACTGCTGGCAGACAAAACCCAAGGCTCCTTACATCCAAATCCACCCAATGATTAGTACAATCGTATGGACTGTAAGGGGGATTAACACCGAAAGAGTTATGGAAAGACTTTAAATTCTAAGAAAGATGCATCACATCTCTATAATAACAATCTTGGAGCCGTTCTCAGATAGTACTCAAATTCAGAATTTCAAATAGTAACTTGCTATGGAGCATGATATGAGTAACTCCAATGGCAAGATCTAGATTTTTTGGAATTTGGATATTGTCTATAATGTGCTAGAGGAGGATAGCAGCAGGTAACTTGCGAAATTACTCATAATGATCTTCATAAAAAATTCACCACTACTTTTGTCTATGCCAAGTGTAATAAACACGTGAGAAGACCTCTGTGGGAGAGATTACTGCATTAGACTACTACACACAAAGAGATTCCCCTTGGTGTGTGGTGGGTGATTTTAATGTTATCATATCCATTGAAGAGAAGCTAGGGTGAGTGCCTTATAATATCAGAAAAAGTTTGGAATTCATTTCAGTGATAGAACCTTGTGGTCTGATGGATCTTGGTTTCAGTGGCCAAAAATATACATGGTGCAACAAAAGAGGTATACACAGTAGGATCTGGAAAAGACTTGACAGGGCAATGATCAATGATCTTGGCTGGAAACTATTCCTCAAATCACTGTTATCTCCCTTCTGTTGCTTCTGACCATTGTCCTCTACTAATGGAGATGAAGGATACAAGTGAGGAACATATAAAGTACTTCAAATTCCTAAAATGCTGGGCTGATCAAGCTAATTTTTTAGACATTGTTCAGGCTTGTTGGGAAAGGGAAGTGGAAGGTAACAGTATGTGCAGTATGTGGAGATTTCATCTGAAGCTCAAAAGACTAGCAAACACTCTTATGCCTGGTCTAGATGGAATTTGCTGATATTTTTAGAAAAGTCAAAGAATATGAAGGCAAAGTTAAAATTACTGAAGAAGCCTTTATATACAACAACACTGATGAGAACAGAGCTGTACTCCATGAACTTAATGCAGAGTATATCAAATTCCCGAAACTAGAGGATTCTATTATGAAGCAGAAAACTCAACTCCAATGGTTTAGAGAAGGAGGCAGTAACGCAAAATATTTCTAATCACTGATGAGAGGGAGTAGAAGGAGACTTCTTATGCACAGAATTCTAGGAGATGATGGGGAATGGTTACAGGGAGATGAGAACATTGCAAAAGCAGCATGTGAATATTTTCAAGAGCTCTTCACTGGAGAGGATAAAATCATCAATGAAGGCCCTCTTGATTGCATCCCCGAAATGATGAACCAAGAGCAGAATGATACACTCATTGATACACCTACCATGGAGGAGCTCAAAGTTGTGATTTTGGCCATGAATCCCAACTCTGCTGCAGGACCAGATGGTATGAATGGTTATTTTTTTCAGAAGTGTTGGAAAATTATCAAGCATGATCTCTTGAAAGTCATTCTGGCATTCTTCAGTGGACAAGATATTCCTAAGTATTTTTCCCACTCTTGTATTGTGCTTATTCCCAAATTAAGAAATCCCAGTAAAACTTCTGAGTTTATACCAATTAGTTTAAGCAACTTCACTAGCAAATTCATTTCGAAGTTTCTGAGTCTGAGATTGGGCCCTATTCTACCCAACTTGATTTCTCTAAATCAATCAGGATTTGTAAAAGGTAGAAGCATTACACAAAACATCATGCTGGCTCAGCAAATTATCTATCAGATCAAGATATCGACATTGGTAGTAATGTGGTAATTAAGTTGGATATGGCCAAAGCGTATGATAGGGTCTCTTGGTATTATATTTGCATTGTTCTAAAGAAGATGGGCTTTGATGAGATCTTCATTGACATGGTGTGGAGGATCATGGCTAATAATTGGTACTCCATCATTGTCAATGGAAAAAGACATGGTTTTTTCCACTCTACTAGAGGTTTAAAGCAAGGAGACCCCCTTTCACCTGCCCTATTTATTTTAGGTGCGGAAGTTTTTATCTAGATCCCTCAACAGACTCCATAGCAACCCCAATTATCATGGGTTCTTTATGGAGAGGAGAGGGCCCCAGATTAATTATCTGAGCTTTGCAGACAACATTATTATATTCACTTATTGAAGGGTAAAATATCTTGAATTGATTATGCATACTTTGAATGTGTATGAAGGGACTTCTGGACATATGGCTAATAAAGATAAAAGACACTTCTTGATTCACTCTAATGCTTTCAATAGCACTAGGGATAGAATTAAGAGAATTACTGGTTTCAGGCAAAACGAGGGAATCATTACTTATTTGGGATGCCCTATCTATTCTGGAACACCAAGGATCATCTATTTTTCAAACTTGATCAACAAAGTGATTAACAAAATCACTGGTTGGAAATCCAAGATTTTGAGTTATGGAGGAAGAGACATTCTAGTCAAACATGTGCTACAATCTCTACCCATAAACCTGATCTCTGTTATCGCCCCTCCTTTTAGTGTCACGAAGAAGATTCAGTGTCTTATGGCTGACTTCTTCTGGGGCTAGAACAATGATAAGAAAAAATACCATTGGTCATCTTGGAGGAACCTTAGCTTCTCTTTTGAGGAGGGAGGTTGTCACGCCTCAAAACCCATTAAGACGGACAGGCACTCGATGCCCTAAAGGCTTGAGAGAACCAACATGTAACCCGTTCTTACTATGCATATAACTATAACAATTGTGACAAGTTCATCTAGGACACAGCGATGCAAACCAACATAAGTAGATCCAAAAGTTATATACAAGACTTGGCCGTTGAGGCCACAACTCCTTAAGACACAACTGAACCATGTACATACGTCTACAAAGCCTCTAAAAGATAGAAGACTAGAGTAGGTTGGAACAGACCCCGCCTTACCCTTAACTATGATACAATACCAAAATGAATTTACCAAAGACTCAATAAAGCTCCGAAACAACTTGGAGCTCACCAAAAGTAGCAGAGTGTCGTGTGCTCCTACTGAGGAGGTCTACTAGCTGGAGTACTTGTGCCTGCAACATGAAATGCAGCGTCCCCAATAAGGGACGTCAATACGAAAAATGTACTGAATATGTAAGGCAATAGCATATGTAATACGAGAGCTCATATGAAATCAAGTAGCAACATATGAGTGCATAGATTAGGAAAGAATACCACTTTTATTTAATCTTGTGAGATCATGTAAGTTACGTTCTTTCCTTTACTTTTCTGTATGTTATAATCTTTGTAGGGCATGTGATGCAAGTGACCAGCTGATCAGAGGTAAAAGAGGATGACCCATGCTAGGCATATTAACCCCTGTGATGCGGTCCTCATAATTACACAATTTGGGATTGGCTCATACTAGGCTTTCGCCCCTGCTGCCACCCTTCTATATCGATAGGGATCGACCCATGCTAGGCTCTCGCCCCTGGGATGCCACCCGCAGTTATACAAATTTCTTCACTTAGATTCTTTAATCTTTGAGATTATTGTTTATTAGTTCAGAACTCTTTTGGCATTGTTCTTTGGATAATCATAACACTTTTGAGATGTTGTTTTGGTGGTCATAATCATCTTGGAGATATGGAAATATGGACCAGTAGTAGAAGACATAAAAAAAAAAAATTTGAGGCAGTAACAATGACATAAGGAGATATGTAACATCAACACATTACTTTAAGAGCTTAATGGCGCAACTGACTTCAATTGACTAGGAGAGGGATTCAGCAAACTTTCTTTTGCAAATACCATTTCTATAATAGCACAAGGGCGATAATTACACAAGTATAGAGTAGTGAACATATAATGAAGTAGTTCTATGTACTTAGGAGGGGGGATATAATTAGCTATTTGGAGTCAATACACTGCTATTGTTTCTTTTACTAGGAATAGAACTTAGGAGATTCACTTCATTGATATTAATCACAGGTGTCAGATTTCATTCCAAGGATTATGGAATCGAATAGCCTTACATACCTTATTTTCTGACCAATACAACTATCACGATTCAGCCTTCCTTTTTGGGTGCTAATCTACAACATGAGTCATGATTAAGCTAACGTCAGCAGCTAATCACATTAAGGCCCTCGAAAACAGTAGCTAAAATCTTTGACGGAAAGCACGCCCACACAACCCTTACACAAATGTTGAACCACCACACCCTTTGATGTACCATGGTTTCACGGTATGTCTAATTCTTTTTCCTTAAGTTTAGTGTGTGTCGAGAGCTTGTTTTTGTTAATTTTGCTATAAGTTTCTCTTTGTTTGCAGAAAATCTGTCCAAGGATGAACGCGGGAGTTTTTAAGAGAAAATTGCAGAAGAGACCACCTATGGAACCTATGACGGTCCGTCGCGGCTGTGACGGTCCGTAGGTGGCACCGTAGTGAAGGGAGAAGTTGCTGAAGGAAATTTGGGGAAGTCTGACCAAGTGTGGGATTACGAAAGTCCATAACGGACCGTCACAGCTATGACGGTCCATCCTGCAGGTTCGTCGTAATGAATAGAGAGTAATCCTAGTACCCAAAATTCCAAAGTTCAAGTGTTTTGGAACGAAGACCCTCGACGAACCGTCGTGCTTGCAACGGTCCATCATACCTGTACGTCGAGGGGAATGAAGAAAGCAACATGAGAAGACGTGAAGTATGGGACGACGGAGGCTATGACGGTCCGTCGTGTCCATGACGGTCCGTCACGTGGTCCGTCGACCCAGACGCGTTTGGACAGATTTTTTGTAAATAGAATCCTTATTTGATTAGGTTTTGTTTTTATTATAAATAGTTGGAAAAACCTCGTTTTTGGGGGGAGACATTCTGGATAATTTTTAGTTTATAGTTCTTGAATTATATTATTTAATTCTCGATTTTGGGAATTAAGATATTTTCCGGGAATTGATTGTTGTGGATTTCGTTGATTAATCAAGTTAAATTCTGGGAAATTATTGGTTCTCATAAAAGTAAGTGCATGAATTCTTCCATTAACCATATGAATTGTGTAATTACGAACATGGGTAACTAAACCTCATAGCTAGGGTTGTGGGAACCATGGGTGAATAACAAGGTAGTAATCTAACTTCAATAACAATTCTAGAGTGGTGTCTTGCATGTATTGATAATTCTTTCGT
The DNA here is from genome assembly GCA_016801875.1 of Solanum sitiens. NCBI lineage: Eukaryota > Viridiplantae > Streptophyta > Magnoliopsida > Solanales > Solanaceae > Solanum > Solanum sitiens. Next base: position 102,692 of record JABWTJ010001063.1, read on the forward strand.
TTAGAATTCTTTTTAACGGTGGCCAACGTTAGAACTTGCCTTAATGCTACTTGCCGGACCAAGGAGGTAGATAATAGGAAAAGAATTATCAACATAGATTTAGTGTAGACTATCTAATAGACTAGTATTGGTTGGTACGAGTTAATAGCTTAGTCAAATACCGAATACGATGTTTAATATGAGGTAAAGATAAGGGTTAGTATAGCAACACACGTAGCCGGACCAAGGTGCGGAGTGAAATTCTCTAGATGCCGGACCAAGGATTTAGAGATACATAACTTATCACTTTACGTGCAAGATATCAGGATAGAACTGTTATAGTTAGATTTACCAAGTTAGGAACCTATGGGGAACACTAAAACCCTAGTTACTTTTATAATTTGATTAAACTCCGAAAGTTAAATTTGTTAGTTGTTCATTCTTATTTAGTTAATCATTTTCATTAATTTAGAAATACAACCCCCCTTTTTGTCTTTTGGTTTATTGGAAAATAGTTGGCTAAATAATAGTAATAATAAAATAAAGTTAAAGTCTGAACTATTTTCCTTGTGGGATCGATCCCAGTCTCATTAGTTGGGTTCTTTACTTGATACGACCGCTTTACTTCTGATTTGAGAAGTAAGTTTGAGCGTATCAAATTTTGGCGCCGCTGCCGGGGAAAGTAGCTTTTAGATTAACTTAAATTTATTACTAAAATTTAGTCAATATTTTCCTGATTTTACTTTTTCTGTTGTTTTTGATTTTGCCAGGGTTGACGTCCTTGTATGCCAAATACACGGAGAGGAAGAGAACCTTTGTTTCCCTACGATCACGAGTTAGAGCGTACACTATGCAAAATGAATCGAAACTTGGGTATAAATGATGATGATCCAAACCTGAACATCCCAGCTCCGGTTGATGCTCATGGTCGATTATTACCTGATGATCCTGATCAAGGTGCACAAAGGGGACATAATCCCGCTCCACGTCCTCAAGAATACTACAGAGGGTATGACAATATTGCAGATTCTGATGGGCCACTTGTCTTGCCCCCTCTACCAGAAGGTCACAGCTTTGTAGTCACTAGTAGTCTAATGCAAATGCTCACGGCTAGAGGTTTGTTTTCAGGACTACCGTCTGAGGACCCACATGCCCATATAGCTAAGGTGAGGGCTGTGTGTAAAAGCTGTGTAGGGAGGCCTGATTTGAATTTGGATGTAATAGGGCTAAGAGTATTTCCTCTCTCACTGACGGGAAAGGCTGCCATTTGGTTCACTGAGCTCCCTTATAATTCAATTTTCACTTGGAACCAACTGAGGGACGTTTTCTTAGCACGTTACTATCCGGTCTCCAAGAAACTAAATCACAAAGACAGAGTTAACAACTTTGTGGCACTACCAGGAGAGTCAGTTAGTAGTTCTTGGGATAGGTTCACTTCATTTCTGCAAGGTGTCCCCAATCACCGCATAGATGATGAGTCACTGAAAGAATACTTCTACCGGGGACAGGATGATAATAATAAAGCGGTATTGGATACTATAGCAGGTGGTTCTTATGGGGAGTGTCCCTATGCTAAAATTGCTGAAAAATTAGAGAAAATCTCCCAGAATAATAAAGCATGGAGTACTAGGAAGACAGATACTGGGAGAAATACTTTTGCAGTGCAATCCACACACAATCCAGCCACAGATGAGATTCGTGAAGAGATGGCACAGATGAGAACTGAGCTTGGGTTAGTGTTAAAACATGTCACTGGGGGTGCAGAAAAGATAAACGCAGTGAACTACTTGTCTAAACCACCACCACCAACTGATGAATATTATTATGAGGAAGATTCTTATGCAGTAAATGATCAGACGGGGGGTTTCCGACCAAATGCCCAAGGCTCCAATCAGGATAATTGGCGCCAAGGTCAAGGAAATCAAGGTCGGAACTATGGTAACTACAACCGCGAGGGTAATTATGTTCGTGATGGAAATTATAACAGCGACAACAACTTCAACAGGGGTAACTATGGTAACAGAAATGAGAGGAGTGGGCCCTATGTTCCACCTCAAAATCGTGAAGTTGCTCCTAGGGATGGTGGAGGTAGTATGGCGCGAGTTGAGGATATGTTGTACAAGATTATGAGGAGGTTCGATGCTAGTGATGAGCACACCAAAGAGTTAAGGAGTGATGTAGCAGGTATTGGACAGAAAGTTGATACACATGCCATATCAATTAAGCAGCTTGAATTGCAAATGGCTCAATTATCTGCAACTGTGAACACACGGCAACCGGGCACTCTTCCTAGCAACACTGTCCAAAATCCAAAAAATAATGGACACTGTATGGCAATTACTACTCGTGGTGGTAAACAAACTATTGACCCACTTATGCCGTCTATTGTGGAAAAGGTGATCAAAGATAATAATATAGTGGTAGAGGTTAGTGATGAAGTAGAAGATAACACTGATAAAGATGCTGAAGTGCCTAAAAAGGTAACTCCCATGCCTAGACCTCCACCCCCCTTTCCTCAAAGATTAGTGAAAAAGACCGAGGATGGCAAATATCGGCGTTTTATAATAATGTTGAAGCAACTTTCTATCAATGTCCCTTTGGTAGTAGCTCTTGAACAAATGCCCGGTTATGCCAAGTTTATGAAAGATTTGGTTACAAAGAAAAGATCGGTCACTTTTGAGGAGGATGACAGAATGCAGCATTGTAGTGCTATTGCTACAAGGTCTTTGGTGCAAAAGAAAGAAGATCCGGGTGCATTTACTATTCCTTGTACATTCGGGTTATTACATTTCGCTAAAGCATTATGTGATCTAGGGGCAAGCATAAATCTCATGCCCCTCTCGATTTACAAGAAGTTGGGTTTGGGCGACCCAAAGCCCACTGCGATGCGGCTACTGATGGCCGATCGAACAGTAAAAAGGCCTATAGGGATACTCCATGATGTGCTAGTAAAAGTAGAGTCGTTCATATTTCCAGCAGATTTTGTCATTCTTGATTGTGAAGTCGATTTTGAGGTGCCCATTATTCTTGGGAGGCCATTCCTTGCTACGGGTAGAGCTTTAGTTGATATGGAAAAAGGGCAGATGAAATTTCGGTTGAACAATGAAGAAGTGACTTTCAACATTTGTAGGTCCATGCGGCAGAGTGGTGAGCTCCAATCGGTATCTGCCATATCCTACAAAGTTGGTGAATTATCCAAAACACAAATAGAAGAACAGCTAGGTGTAGAAGCACTGGCGGCAGTGATAATGAATCTTGATAATGAAGGCATTGAAGAATATATGTCATTAGTCGCTGCCCTTGATCGTGGTAATATTCAGTTCAAACCGAAGAAATATGAGCTAGACATGAAGAATCGCGAGTCTCCACCCGCTAAACCATCCATAGAAGAGGCTCCAAAGCTAGAACTAAAAGCTCTCCCACCACACCTCAGGTATGAATTCTTAGGAAATGGTGATACATTGCCGGTAATCATTGCATCAGATCTGAATGAACAACAAGTTGAGAGTTTGGTCAAAGTGCTAAAAAGGTTCAAAAGAGCTATTGGGTGGACCATTGCAGACATTATTGGGATCCCCCCTGGTATTTGTTCTCATAAAATCCAACTCATGCCCGATCATAAGCCAAGTATTGAACACCAGAGACACTTAAATCCACCTATGCAAGAGGTTGTGAAGAAGGAAATCATAAAATGGTTGGATGCTGGAGAAATTTATCCGATCGCCGATAGTAGTTGGGTATGCCCTGTTCAGTGTGTACCTAAGAAAGGGGGAATGACTGTGGTCCCCAATAAAAAAATGAACTTGTTCCAATGAGGCCGCTGACTGGATGGAGGGTGTGTATGGATTACCGAAAATTAAATGCATGGACCGAAAAGGACCATTTTCCCATGCCCTTCATGGATCAGATGTTGGATAGACTCGCCGGAAAAGGGTGGTACTGTTTTCTTGATGGTTATTCAGGGTATAATCAGATCTCTATTGCACCAGAAGATCAAGAGAAGACCACTTTTACTTGTCCATATGGGACCTTTGCGTTCAAGAGAATGCCGTTTGGGTTGTGCAATGCACCCGCCACATTTCAGAGATGTATGATGTCAATATTCTCCGACATGGTAAAAGATACTATTAAGGTTTTTATGGATGATTTTTCTGTGGTTGGTGAATCATTCGAGCAATGTTTGAGCCATTTATCTGAGGTTCTTAAGATATGTGAAGATTGCAATTTAGTTCTCAATTGGGAAAAATGCCACTTCATGGTCAAAGAAGGTATTGTTTTAGGCCATCTTATTTTAGAAAAAGGCATAGAAGTTGATCGAGCCAAAGTTGAGGTGATAGAGACACTTCCTCCACCTATCTCTGTAAAAGGTGTGAGAAGTTTTCTTGGGCATGTAGGTTTTTACAGGAGATTCATCAAAGATTTCTCAAAAATTGCACATCCATTGTGCAAACTGTTGGAAAAAGATTGTAAATTTTCTTTTGATGAATCCTGTCTTAAAGCATTCGGCGATCTCAAAGAAAAATTGGTATCTGCACCTATCATTATTTCTCCGGATTAGAGCAGTCCATTTGAGGTAATGTGTGATGCGAGTGGGGTTGCCCTTGGTGTAGTATTGGGACAAAGAAGGGACAAAATCCTTCATCCCATTTACTATGCTATTAAAGCCCTCAATGAAGCTCAGAAGAACTATACAGTCACTGAACAAGAGCTCCTTGCCGTAGTATTTGCTTTTGAAAAATTTCGCTCCTATTTGCTAGGTACTAGAGTTATAGTGCATACTGACCATTCAGCCTTGAGATATTTGATGGCGAAGAAGGATGCGAAACCAAGGTTAATTCGTTGGGTATTACTACTGCAAGAATTTGACTTTGAGGTAAGGGATAGAAAAGGGACCGAAAATCAAGTTGCTGATCACTTGTCCCGTTTAGAAGATGAAGCTATGCGAGAGTTGGGGGATAAGACTGATATTGATGACACGTTCCCCGATGAGCATGTATTGGCTGCCTCACAAGACCTGATTCCGTGGTTCGCAGATTTTGTGAACTACTTAGCTAGTGATATTGTTCCATCGGACCTGTCTTTTCATCAAAGGAAAAAGTTCATGTACGATGTGAAGAAGTTCTTTTGGGATGAACCATACTTATACAGGAGCTGTGCTGATGGGCTTATTCGGCGTTGTGTGCCGGAAGTTGAGATGTTGAGAATTTTAGAGGCATGCCATTCCTCACCCTTTGGTGGACATCATAGTGGTGTCCGAACTGCTCATAAGATTTTATAAAGTGGTTACTATTGGCCAACTATTCATCAAGATGCTCATGAGTTCGCCAAAGCATGTGATAGATGCCAAAGAGATGGCGGCATTTCAAGAAAGCAAGAGCTCCCTCTAAACCCCATTCTTGTAATTGAGTTATTTGATGTTTGGGGTATTGACTTTATGGGTCCGTTTGTGAGTTCTCATGGAATGAAGTATATTTTAGTAGCAGTTGATTATGTATCCAATTGGGTGGAAGCCATCGCCCTCGCGAATAATGAGGGGAAGAGTGTCACTGCATTCTTGAAAAAGAATATATTCTCTCGATTTGGTACTCCAAGGGCGATTATTAGTGATGGGGTATCCCACTTTTGCAACAAATTGTTCAAGGGATTATTGGAGAAATATGGGGTTCGCCATAATGTGGCCACTCCTTACCATCCTCAAACTAGTGGGCAAGTTGAAGTATCAAATAGGGAAATCAAACAGATTTTGTCAAAAACAGTGAATGCTAGTAGAACAGATTGGTCAAGGAAGCTTGACGATGCGCTTTGGGCTTACCGGACAGCATATAAGACTCCCATAGGTATGTCACCATACCAACTAGTATATGGGAAAGCATGTCATCTTCCGGTTGAATTAGAGCATAAAGCTATGTGTGCTATGAAGAAGCTAAAAATGGACTGGAACGAAGCTGCAGAACAACGATTAAATGGGTTAAATGAACTCGATGAATTTCGCCTTAAGGCTTATGAAAGCTCAGCCCTCTACAAATAAAAGATGAAGAAGTACCATGACCTAAAAATCGAGAAACGAGAGTTTATGATTGGGGATTCGGTGCTTTTATTCAACTCAAGATTACGCTTGTTTTCGGGCAAGCTCAAGTCTAAATGGACTGGACCTTACTTGATCACCCAATTATTCCCTCATGGAGCGGTTGAGTTGGAAAACAAGGAAGGTGTGCGGTTTAAGGTGAACGGACAACGACTCAAAATCTATATAGGTCATGCGGAATCAGCGAATGAGGTGATTGAGGCATATCATCTTGATGAAGTCTGAGTAATCGAGTGTCCTCAGTCGTGCCGCGACGTTAAATCAGGCGCTGGTTGGGAGGCAATCCAATAGTTATCATCTAACCACTTTTATAGTTTTTCTTTCTAGTAACGGTAGCATTTTCTATTAATGGGTTGTAAATTTTCAGGTAGCACATCTATAGGGAGTTCTGCAGAAAAGTTACTCTGCATCAGTCTCTGACGGATATATCAACGGACCATCACGCCTGTGACGGACCGTCGCAGTACTCCGTCGTGCCAGGTACGCTCTTTTGTATTTTTGAAAAATTAGGGCACATGCGACGGACCGTATGACGGACCGTCACAACTGCGACGGACCGTATGACGGACCGTCACAACTGCGACGGACCGTCATCGGGGTTTCGTCACGCCATTACTCGGCGACCCGACCCGACCCGACCCGTTGAAAGAATTTCAAAAGTTTAAAACGTTTTAAACCCCCCCACCCATTCATTAACAGTTTCTTTCCCACTTCCCTCCATTTTCTCCCCTTCCAACTTCATTCTCTTCCCGAATTCCCCATATTCTCCCATTTTTCATCCCAAATTTCCCTCTTGGTCGGAGTCTGCTGCTGTGAGTTTCAGTCTTCTCACTTGAGTGCCATCACTTTTGCATTATTGTCTCCTCTTCCAAGGTATGTTTTCCTGAAACTCGACCCATTTACTCTTTTTGTTTGTTTTGCTGTTGTTCCTCATTATTTGCCTATGGGTTTTTGCTTTTTGACTAGATATTGTCTAACGTACGTCTTTAATTCCACAAAATGCCTGGCTAACACTAGAGAACTTAGGGATGTAAACTTGCCAATTTGATAGGGCTTTAAACTTGTCCATTAGGGCTCTAAAATGTATTAGAAAACCATGGGTCTTTATTTTAACTCACATGGGGTGAATTTTGCACCCCCCAGTTCTGTCTCTGCTTGCCAGCACGACAACCCGATGACGGACCGTCGTACCCACGACGGTCCGTCCTGCACAACCGTCGTGACGGTCAGAGACCCCTATCCTAAGGGTCTCAACACTTTTTCTAAGTGTCCACTGACGGACACATGTGACGGACCGTCATACCCACGACGGTCCGTCCTGCACAACCGTCGTGACGGTCATAGACCCCTATCCTAAGGGTCTCAACACTTTCTCTAAGTGTCCACTAACGGACACATATGACGGACCGTCATACTCACGACGGTCCATCCTGCACAACCGTCGTGACGGTTAGAGACCCCTATCCTAAGGGTCTCAAAACTTTTTCTAAGTGTCCAATGACGGACACATGTGACGGACCGTCATACTCACGATGGTCCGTCCTGCACAACCGTCGTGACGGTCAGAGACCTCTGTCTTAAGGGTCTCCACACTTTTTCTCAAGTGTCCACTGACGGACACATATGACGGACCGTCATACCCACGACGGTCCGTCCTGCACAACCGTCGTATTAGTCTGAGACTTTCCTTCTGCTACTTTATGTTGCCAAGTATTACATGACGGATCGCATGACGGTCCATCATACTCACGATGGGCCATCACCAGGTCCGTCGTGCCTTACTGCCATTTCAGAGCTGTTCTCACTATTTTGAGTTTCTATATATTATTGTCATTTTTTTTCCTGTCCTGTTTCATCCTTCAAGTACTAATGATGATTCATTACAGGTACTACCTCTCATGGAACCTAAACAAGATGGTGTTTACACACGTGGGCGTTCTAAATCTGTCGCCCCGTCTGCCCGATTGGTGATAGGCTCTAATAATGAGCATGATCCAGAATACGTGCCCCCAGGCACTGCTACAACAGCATGAGCTCCATGTGTACCGAGAGTCACACCCCAGAAGGTGGCGCCCGGCGTAGTCACTGCCTCCCAGTCTGATGAGGAGCGCACATTGACCGGCACACCTTCTGGGTCAGCTGCCCAAGACGAAGGAGCATCTGGCTCCTTAGGAGTTTCGTGGTCAGAGGAAGCCTCTGGGTCCGCAGAACCCTCTGCCCCTGCCACAGCTACACAGTCTGCTTCGGATGATGAGGCTGACAGCACTAACTCCACCCCTGGCTCACCAACTGGAGTTCCTACCCCGGTTGCCGATCAGCCCAACCGGTGGTGTGTCGACGGGCAATACAAAGTATACTTGGACGGCAAAGTGCTCAATGACAAAGGCGTCATGACACGGACCCTCACACTAGAGAGGCGGGTCCTCACGGGAAGTCTCCCCACCATGCCAGACATTCACACCCTTTTCACCAGACACCGGCTGGAGTGGACGGCTCGTTCTTTGGGCCGCTACAGTGAGGAGTTAGTGCGTGAGTTCTATGCCTCCTATGTGGCTACTCTTCACTCACAGATCGATAGGCGGTCTGCCCCCGCCAAATAGGCCCTACTTGAGCATGTCCGAGTACGCGGCATCCAGGTCGACATCTCACGACCAGCCATCCGCCGATATCTGTACGGCACGGATTTTGACTCCACGAGCACACCTCTCACTGCCGAGTTTGATTACCGGTGGCAAATTGTTAAAGAGGGTAGTTTCTTCCGCCAGCCTTCACTGAGAGAGACCACCAAGAGGTGGATGGCCCAGCACCTGTCTGTTGATGGAGAGGCTGCGGATTGGGTGATGGAACCTAAGGGAGCCATCAGGAAGGCCAACTTGACCTTTACGGCCAAGTTTCTTTGGTTGATAGTCCGCCATTGTCTCTCCCCCACTGCTACTGATAATATAGTCACCTGGGATCGTGCGGTTCTGATGGCCCCAATGATGGCAGGGTTCGAGGTTGATTTCGCTTGGCTTCTCCAAGCGGTCATGCACGAGAGGGCCTTCAAGGTCACCACGACTTACCCTTTCCCTTGCATGATTTTCTCTTTGTGCAGATCAGCAGGTGTGCCCATTTGGCACATTGACCAGCTCAAGACACCGCCAGGAAATGTTGACATCGGCCTCATCAGGGATGAGGCCAATGAGTTGGCCCCACGCAGAGGGCCCCGCCCAGAGGTGGTCCCATTTGGTGAGAACCTGGCAGACACCGTAGAGCATGCTCATGATGCCTCCCGTGCCGCTTCTGCACACACTGACCCTCCTACGGTCGAGTCTATCCCGGGTAGTAGCACTGCCCCGACCTCCTCTCGCTCGGCTCCTTCTGCCACTCTGGTCCCACTTGCTCCGGTCCAGAAACTTAAGGCAAAGATGGCTACACTTCTGCATCACATCCAGCCTTGGATGCAGAAGACTATTGCTGAGGCAGAGGAGCGCATGGAGCGCAAGATGGTGCAGCACATGGAGAGGAAGATCGCCGAGGTACATCAGTGCTTCGACGCGTTTGAATTGCGAGTGCTAGCCCGACCAGCCCCTCCGCTGGACATGTCGACCCTCCAGGCTGCGGTTGAGAGTCTGCGGGCGGATCTTGATATGATTTTAGAGGCAAGGGTGCCTGAGTCTGAGGCCCCTTCTGCAGCGCCTGCTGATGATACCGTGATGGCTGCCCTGTTTGCCACTTCTGATGTTCCACCCCCTCTCCCACGAGAGCATGTCAAGAGACGCAGGGGTCGAGAGGAGGATGAGGCTAGGGCGAGGAAGAAGGAGCGCCGTGAGATGGAGGCTGCGAGGAGAGCCTCAATTGCTGATGAGGAGGCCCGTAAGTTGAGGGCTGTAGAAGTAGCTGCCGGGGCGTCTAGCTCCAAAATTGTAGATTCTGTGGGAGGCACTACTTATGGTGCTGTGGATGCTGAGGACATTGCTGAGGATGTCCAGACTACGCAGGGAGTGGGTTCCGGTGAACCGGACCCACCAGCTTGCTGATCATCGGCGCTTAGCGCCTCAGGTTTGCTTCACTTACCCTTTTACGTAGTTTAACTTTTCTATGCATTGGGGACAATTGCATATCTTTTGTTGGGGGTGGGGTAAATTGAAAGTGAGCACTTGGGTGAATTCTGAGTAGCCCAAGTTCACGATCCTCTTTTGGGGTTTTCTTGCCTGTGTTCTTTTTCCCCAAAAGACTGATTACTTTTATTGTTGAACCAGCATGTCACATCTGATGTACATAGCATAAATCTGAAGCATGATGGCTAAAGTAAATATGATATCTCGATAATCAAAATGATGCATGACTAGGCATAGTAAGTGAAAATTGTGTGGTTTGAAATATGAAATAAAGATAAACTACTGCATGATCCTGAATCTAAGATTTGAACTAGGTGTCGAATAATCTGGGATTGCAAGGAATGTCAAGAGAGTGTGAGGTGAAATCGAATGTCCACCATTAATACTGAGCTTGAACTTGCCTGGTTTGTCCTGCTAAAAATGAGTCAAAACAATCACTTAGGAAAGGATCATAGGCCCTTGTTCGAAATAGTCAATCTTGAGCCTAAAAATAACAGAAAACCAAATGAAGTTAATCCCTTTTTCATCCAAATGAATTGAGCTTAAAATAGATCTTTCTTTTTCTCCCCAAATGATCTTCTCTGGGAACAATGTGTTGGCCCTGGTCCCTCCTTGGACATGTGCACCTCAGTTTATGCCAAAAGCATAAGTTGAGGGTGGCTAATGCAGAAAGCAACCTTGTTTTGGCCCTGACCCAACCATGGGTATTGTGAACCTTGACTCATGGCAAAATCATGAGTTGAGGGTGGCTGCTATAAGGAAAACCCCGGAAAGTGGGGTTGAAAGAATGAAGAGAAAGAAAGAATAAAACAGAAGTGATTAAAAAAAAAAAAGCAAAATAAAAAAAAGAAAAGAGAAAAGTCACTTACACATAAGGATAAGAAAGGGAAAACAGCAAAGTAAAAAGAAAATTGAGTAATAGGGCGAAATAAGATGATAAAAAGGTGGTTCGCTTAGCCGGTATGTCAAGGAGGGCAACAAGTCACTAAAGTATACCTTAATACATCCTACCTGACCCTGAGCCTATGTTACAATCTAAAAGAGTCCTATTGTGATCCTAAGTGCGTATGAGGAATTTGAAGTAGTGAAAATAAGGGCACGCCTATGGCAATATGTATAAATGAGTGATGAATTTGTTCTGAGAGTGAGTGTCGAAACGTGATCCTTATACTCAAACTAAAATCATTGTGTGAAAAATGAGGATGTTATTTGAAGTGAGGACAGGAGTTGTAATACCAGAAATATTAGCATCTCGGTGAGAAATTGAAGAGGATAGGCATCATTGCGTAGTAAATCTGGGTTATGGTTTGATTCTACACAAGTCAATGCCTAATAGTGATACCATGCATGAACATGATGAGAATAATCGGGATTGATAGCCAAATGATTGCGGAAGTTAAAATATGGATACTTTTGTACAAAGATTTTGTAGTGAGTTATAGTGCGTCGCTTGAGGACAAACAACGAATTTAAGTTGAGGGTGTTGATGTACCATGGTTTCACAGTATGTCTAATGCTTTTTCCTTAAGTTTAGTGTGTGTCGAGAGCTTTTTTTTGTTAATTTTGATATAAGTTTCTCTTTGTTTGCAGAAAATCTGTCCAAGGATGAACACGGGAGTTTTTGAGAGAAAATTGCAGAAGAGACCACCTACGGAACCTATGACGGTCCATCGCGGCTGTGACGGTCCGTAGGTGGCACCGTAGTGAAGGGAGAAGTTGCTGAAGGAAATTTGGGGAAGTCTGACCAAGTGTGGGATTACAGAAGTCCATGACGGACCATCACAGCTATGACGGTCTGTCCTGCAGGTTCATCGTAATGATCAGAGAGTAATCCCATACCCAAAATTCCAAAGTTCAAGTGTTTTGGAACGAAGACCCTCGACGGACCGTCGTGCTTGCAACGGTCCGTCATACCTGTCCGTCGAGGGGAATGAAGAAAGCAACATGAGAAGATGTGAAGTATGGGACGACGGAGGCTATGACGGTCCGTCGTGTCCATGACGGTCCGTCGTGTCCATGACGGTCCGTCACGTGGTCCGTCGACCCAGACGCGTTTGGATAGATTTTTTGTAAATAGAATCCTTATTTGATTAGGTTTTGTTTTTATTATAAATAGTTGAAAAAACCTCGTTTTTGGGGGGAGACATTCTGGATAATTTTTAGTTTATAGTTCTTGAATTGTATTATTTAATTCTCGATTTTGGGAATTCAGATATTTTCCGGGAATTGATTGTTGTGGATTTCGTTGATTAATCAAGTTAAATTCTGGGAAATTATTGGTTCTCATAAAAGTAAGTGCATGAATTCTTCCATTAACCATATGAATTGTGTAATTACGAACATGGGTAACTAAACCTCATAGCTAGGGTTGTGGGAACCATGGGTGAATAACAAGGTAGTAATCTAACTTCATTAACAATTCTAGAGTGGTGTCTTGCATGTATTGATAATTCTTTCGTTTAGAATTCTTTTTAACGGTGGCCAACGTTAGAACTTGCCTTAATGCTACTTGCCGGACCAAGGAGGTAGATAATAGGAAAAGAATTATCAACATAGATTTAGTGTAGATTGTCTAATAGACTAGTATTGGTTGGTACGAGTTAATAGCTTAGTCAATTACCGAATACGATGTTTAATATGAGGTAAAGATAAGGGTTAGTATAGCAACACACGTAGCGGGACCAAGGTGCGGAGTGAAATTCTCTAGATGCCGGACCAAGGATTTAGAGATACATAACTTATCACTTTATGTGCAAGATATCAGGATAGAACTGTTATAGTTAGATTTACCAAGTTAGGAACCTGTGGGGAACACTAAAACCCTAGTTACTTTTATAATTTGATTAAACTCCGAAAGTTAAATTTGTTAGTTGTTCATTCTTATTTAGTTAATCATTTTCATTAATTTAGAAATAAAACCCCCCTTTTTGTCTTTTGGTTTATTGGAAAATAGTTGGCTAAATAATAGTAATAATAAAATAAAGTTAAGTCTGAACTATTTTCCTTGTGGGATCGATCCCAATCTCATTAGTTGGGTTCTTTACTTGATACGACCGCTTTACTTCTAATTTGAGAAGTAAGTTTGAGCGTATCAAACCCTTCCTCTACATATTAATACAACTTCATACATCCTCTCCCAAGATACCCAAGCTGCCCTCAACAACAGTATTCATAAGGCAACCACTATCAATCTCAAATCTTTCAGCGCTATAGGAGAATATTGACTCAAGGATTTATCACAATCCATGAATTCTTGATAAATATATACAAAATTCTCATTTCCAAACATGTATTCAAAGAGAGGAAAACAAATGGGTTTGTAGTCTTACCTTAATTATGGAAATTTATCCTCTAAATTTGTACTTCAAGAATTCAAACTCTCCTTCAAACTTTTACTTGAAAATGAGACAATACTCAAGAACCCTAAGGTGTTTTAGGGCTGCTTATTGAAGCCAACAGAGACCAAGAAAGAAACTTAAGGAATCTGAAAATTTTGCAAGTTTAAATTGGAGAAAAAGACTTGATCTTTATCCTTTTAAAAGGGAGGTTCTATGGCCGACTTTCTTGGCCAATTTTGGGCCATATATTGTCAAGTAGGTGACCCGCCTTTTTGGACTTAAGATTATTGGGCCTTGGCTGTCCATTTTCCCTTTGTTCTTTTATTCAACTTGGGCCAGATTAATGCAAGTAGGTGGTACACACTTGGCCCAATCACATGGTAAAAAAAAAAGTCTTAGTGGGTGATTACTAGTTTCACTTGGGCTTTATCCATAATGGGCCAATTGGAAGATTTGGCTACTGGGCTTTCTTTCATTCACATTTTTTTTATTTAATAGGTTTGGGCTTCAAGTGATCCCATTAATATAAGCCTAAATCTGGATTATCAAACTTGAGCCCTTTAACTATATTATAGCTCAAGTAGGTGATGCAGCTGCTAGCTCAATTAAGCCAAGCAAGCAGCTCAATTATTTTATTTTAATTTCTAAATGTTAATCCCTTTTCTTCAACTTAGCACTTAACTTTCAACTTTAAGCTCAATTACCACCTTACTATATTCACTTAAATACTTTCCGTCGGAGTTAACTCGCAATACATATGATGAAACATGCAAGGCATTACATCACCTTCCGAGCTAGTTTAAACCAAAACTAATCATATAAGAAACATGATCCCTCACCTACACTATAAGTCTATGTCAAGTATAACATGAATAGAACTAGCATATACATAATATAGGCCGTTACAGAGGTGTGGGGATGAGAAATCTACAGGATGTATGTACAACATTCTAATACAAACAATGGTGGACCTTTAGATCAAAACACACTCTTTGGGGGAAGCTCTTGAGAGCTACATATTGTCAGAGATCGAAACCTATCAGCAAAAAATGGGACACTGGTGAATTTTTTATCTGGAAAAAACTCATGCACATCAAACTGAAGGTTGAGAAACATATTCATTGGAAGATAAATTCTGGAACTTTTTCTTTTTGGTGGGATAATATGTTGGGAACTGGTCCTCTAGCTAATTTCACTACTTACAGCTATAGACTCAACAACTTTACTGAATTCCTCATTGATGGACAGTGGAACATGGAAATGGTGTTGCATCAGGCCCCACACAGTATGGTTGCTACTATACTGGAAACTCAAATCCAGTTTCAACAAGGGCTCCCTGATCAAGCTGTTTGGAAGCTAAGTTCTGATGGGAATTTCACTTGCTCTTCTGCATGGAATGGCATCATGGAAAAGAGAAACAAGATCCAATTTTATACCTTTATTTGGCATAAGGACATTCCTTTTAAATGCTCTTTTTTGTTATGGAGAGCATTAAAAGGAAAGCTTCCTACAAATGAAAAAATTACCAGCTTTGGCAGTGAACCAGTGGACTGCTTTTGTTGCAGCAGATCTGCATGGGATACTATCGATCATATTTTCAACACAGGTCAAGTTACAACACTTGTGTTGAGATTTTTGCAGTACAGGCTGGGATTAATACACAACACACCTCCCTTACTCATCGTATTATGATATGGTGATCAACCAAGCATAACAATAAGGCTCACAAGCTCATCCTTTGTGCCACTCCTATTTTCATTTGTTGGAATTTATGGAAGAACATGTGTGCTAGGAAATATGGAGGAAAACAATATAATGTTACTCGAGTAAAATACGCACTTTACAAAGACAATTACAAACTTTTGAGTACCACTTTCCCTTATATCAAGTGGCCCTCTAAGTGGATGGATTTGATCAGCATAGCAGTGAGATATTTTCATGACACTAAAGTCATTATGGTTTCCTGGAAAAGACCTTATAAGCAATGGGTGAAGTTGAATACTGATGGTAGTGCTCTAAGTAATCCCGGAAAAATAGGGGCTACAGGTATTATTAGACAACACAATGGTGAAATGAGCCTAGCCTTTGCCACACCTTTAGTGGAGGGAACCAACATCCAAGCAGAAATTGGAGCAGCTATATTTGGCATGATCTAGGCAATACAACTAGGCTACAATAACGTAATATTAGAGGTGGATTCACAGAACTTGGTGGATTGGATCATGCTCAAAGCAAAACCTCTACGGAACATTCAAGCACAAGTACAACAGCTTCAAGGACTTATCAGACAGACTGAACGTTTTTGGTGCAAACATACATTCAGGCAGGCAAATTTTGTTGCTAATTCACTGTCAAAACATAGCCACAAAATTAATACCCCTCAGGTATACTTAAACAACAAACATCTACCAAAGGAAGCAAGAGCATATCAACTATTAGACATGATGGAGTTGGCAAATTTCAGAAGAAGGAAGATTAAGAGGATCAAAGAACCTCCATGAGATTGATGTAACCTCTTCAACATAGCTATAATTCTTTTATTACAGAATTATAGCTTTCTTGAATAGGTTTAGTTAGTTTGTTTTTCCTTTATGCTGTAAGGGGAGAGTCTCACTTATTTATGATTCCTTGTTTATTTGTATCGAGAGGAGTCCTCTCTTTTAGGTGCTTAGTTTCTTGGTTTTATCTGTTTTGTAAGGGGATGATTCCACATTCCTTTTGGAAGATTGACTACTGAACCATCATAGGATCAGAGGTAAGGTTTATGCCCCCCTTCCTTGTACTTTTTTCTTTTATTAATGATAAGGCATAGGGATGTTGCTCAGCCCCTACCTCTCCAAGGGTAGTTCAACAAAAAAACATAGATATTACAACTCAAATCCTTAACCCCAAACCCTAAAACCAAAAAACAAACTAAACCCTAACCCTAACCCTAACATTAAACCTAATCCTAACCCTACAAAAAACCCTAAACCACAAGCCCAAAAACCAAAACCCAAACATTAAAAACTAAACCATTGATACTAACCTCAAATCCTAAACCCTAAACCCAAAAATCTAAAAAAAAATAAAATAACCCTAACCCTAACCTTAACCCTAACACTAACCCTAAACCATAAACCCAAAAACTTAATCCCAAAATACCAAAACCCAAACATTAAATACTAAACCATAGATTTTAAACCTCAAATGCTAAACACTGAACCATAAAACCTAAAAAAAACTTACACCCTAACCCTAATCCTAACCCTAACCCTAACCCTATACCTTAAACCCTAAACCCTAATTCCAAAATACCAAAACTCAAACATTAACTTCTAAACCATAGATTTTAAACCTCAAATCCTAAATCACAAACCCTTAAACCAAAAAAACTAAACCCTAACCCTAATTGTAACAACCCTAAAAATAAATATGCTAAGTAATGTTTAGTTTGTCTAGATTGCCTACGATTAGACCGGGTTCACACGGATTGATGCGCATAGAACCAGACCTCTGAACCCTTGCGACGACAAAGCCAACTAACTTGGGGAGTTAGTTGAGCTATGGAAGGTTGGGTCCAGCCATGTAGGGCTCCCGAATATGAAGAGTTACTCGGATGAGTCTTTACCGAACTTAAAAAGGAGAAATCTTATGTTTGGAGGGTCTAGGGGTAAAATGGTCTTTTTCCAGGCTAAGAGTAGTATCGTAATTACCCTAAATATGTAATTAATTATTTAATTAATATGGTGTAAGGGCATTTTGGGTGGAAAGGGCCAAAATTGCCCATTGAGAAAAATATTGCTCCACCCGGGTTCGAACCTAGGTGGGAGCAATGATTTAACTTGATTATTTATATTGGAGAATTAATTTAATTAATTAATATTTAAATACTGATTTAAGAAAAAGGAAAATCAGATTATTATTAATTAATTAATTAATTAATGGGTCGATTTGGGTCAGGTCGACCCGAAGGGACCCATTTTCACGATGGGGACGTCACGGGTTCGATCCTCGACGGAAGAGACGCCCAAGTGACTTAAAATGGGGTTTAAAATCTTATTTTTTTGTAAGGGCAATAAGGTCCTTTCACGTGTGATTTAAATAAATCAGATTTTTATAGTTTAACAAAACCTTATTTTGACTAAGTCTAAAACTACAATCCTAATCATAAGGAACCACTCACTTCTCACGTTTATCCTCTCTCTTTCACGATCAACTCTCTCACTTTTGTGTTCTATCTGCTAACGAAATACAACAACAGAAAACACAACCAAAAGTTCTTCATACTTGAAGAATTTACATGTCAAAAACATAGACAAAAAAGCTAACAAAAAACGTAAAGCAAAAAGAAGGGTTTTCCGTTGAGTTTTGTGTTGAAGTTTCGGGACTTGGACGTGAATTTGGGGAGGGTTTTGGACAGCAGGTCGTGTGTTGAACAACAATAAAGTCAGGTATGGGTTTCTCTCGTGGACTCCTTTCTCCAAGAGAATTTCCTTTCCACGAATTCTTTTCGAACTCCTTGTCCCTAGTATCCTTTTGATTTCAATCTGAAATAGGTTAGAGATCATGTTGTTGGTATGTTTGCTGGTATTTTAAGTATGAAGTATGTTTTAGTAATAATGTGTTCATGATTATGTGTTTGTAATTGTAAGCATGTTAATTTATGCCAACCGAAAATATGTGAAAAGTGATGTTTGTGCAAATGTTTGTGTAAATCATGATGTGCAAAAGTGGTGTAAATGTTGCTGGATTTAATGGTAATTCTTGGCTGAATATAACCATGAAAAAAATATACTTAAATATGCACCAAATGGTTTATGAAAAGTCCTAAGATCTAATGTACAAATGATGATAACAAAGAGCTGAAAATAGTGAACAAATTTGCAGCATTTGGTAGGTTGGGTTTGGCCAATCAAAGTGGTATAAAATGCAATGAAAAATGAACGTAAATTAAGTAAAATCACTAAGGATTGAACCCAAGACATTATTACATAAAAGCTACAAAAAATTAAGACAAAAATGGATTGGAGGAGACTAAATTTCCAGCTTGCTGGAAATTGTAGTCTCGGCCAACTTTTAAAAAATGAACTTCGTTTATTTTTTTTTTAATGTGAGGTCATTGGGGATTGAACCCATGAACTCACCAAATGAGAATTTCATAAAAATTTCGTGAGAAAAATGCAAGGAAAAATAGATGTGGTGAGTGGGGATTGAACCCACAACCTCTTGAATGGATGAGAGAGTTAGGAGAAAAATAAAGGAGAAATAAATGTGGAGAGTGGGGATTGAACCCACAACCTCTTGGATAGGTGAGAAAGTTAAGAGATAAACTAAAAGAAAAATAATGAGCTTGTGGGGGATTGAACCCATAACCTCATTGACTTAAACAAAAAAGGAGAGGAGAAAAAGAAAGGAAATGTTATGGGGTTGATGGGGATCGAACTAGGGTCCCCCAAATCTAAAAAATGCAATTATCAAGTTTAAAATAAAATTAAGTGTTGTCCAAGGGATTCAATATTGGGTTTCCTTGCCCAATTCCGTATTGACACATAAGTCATACGTAAGTAAATATTTAATGAATGCTGCCTCAGAATATCGAAATCAATATCTTGGCATATCTAAAAGATGCATAAGTCTTGTACCACATAATCTTGGGTCAACATTAATCACTTAGACAAACTATGAATGAAGCCTAATTGCTTGTATGTGTGGACTCATAAGTGTAGCATAATTTTAAAAGTAAGTGAGCCTAAGATGTATGTGATAAAATGATGTTACCCTAGAAGGGTTAAGTAAAAGTGTGAAACACACTAAATGGCCAAGTGCACTGGCATATGACGAAATGAACATTCACGTGAAGGGGTGAGTAATTATGAAAAGAAAATGTGTTAAAGTTAATGAATGAGGTGACAATATGATAAGAGGCTAATGTGAAAGATGAGAGCAATCTCAAATGTTCCTAAGTAAATTTTACCAAAACGTACTCACCTATGAGAGTGTAAAGTTAATGAAGAGACCAGTCTCTATGAACACTCTAATGAAAGTATTGAAGTTAATGCATACTTAATACTAATGATGAGATGAGAAATCATCTAATGAGCTATGATGTCCTCATGCTAGATGCCAGCTTCCATGATGTATGAGTTGAATGTAATGGAACTTTATACTGAGCACCGATAGGCTAGCTAAGAGCGGTGATGCCTTCCTTCGAGAAGGGCAGAGATTCACGTAACTCTCATGAGATGAGACTGTCCGGCATGTCGGGTATGGGTCTCCTTATATCTCCTAGTCTTTGAACCTATACTGCCAATATAGGGATCTAGCAGGGTTCGACTCCCTATATATGCTAGCATGTTCGGGTCACTTTGGCCGGTGATTCCACCTCTTTTCGGTGTAGGGTAGACACTGGATTTCATGATGCTCACATGATCTATGTCGGTTAAGGTTAAAGTTCCCAAAGAAAGAATGAGGCCAGCCTCAAATAATGCACATAATGAAATGAACGATACCAAAGGTGTTAGGATATGATAATCAAGAGGTGAGCTAGATTTAAGTAATGACACTAGGTTATTCTTGGCCATTGCACAGCAAACCCGATGAGAGTCTTAAACTTCATCCTAGGTATGACTGGTGATTGCACTAGTATATGAATGAATGAAAATGAAGTACGTATGAACGAACAAAGCAGACTCTGTGTTTGCTGAAAAAGGCTCCCTAGTTGAGGTCCCATATGTTAAGCCCTCATTTTGGGAAGTCCTAATGTCAAGTCCATGATTCCAAGGTCTCATTGCATATGAAAGAATTATATAAACTACGTGATATGTTATGTGCTGCTTGCAAAATGATAAGTATGATGATGCATGTTACTCTCATGGCATGACTTTCCTAATCCAAATTTGGCAAGTCCATTGACTTGACTTTCCATAAATCATGTTGTTAGGAAAGAGATATTCTTACTCATGCATGTCCTTGGTGTGTGCTTGCATATACCCATGCTTAGAACAAGTGTGTACTAATCCCATACAGTATCTACTTTTAGGTGCAGGCACAGGTGGACGTTAGAGCTTACAGTACGACGTTGCAGTTATCCGGACGTGGAGCTTTCATCTGGATTTGGTAGGCCCTCATGCTTTCGAGGATGTCTACTATTATTATCTAGCTTAGATGTAGGCCATAGCTAGCAGGGCATGTTCCACTAGTGTTTCATTTCCCATTTCATTTCAGACTTTATATTGGTGTCATTTTGGTAAGGATACGTTCAATGCAATTATGAACTGCTTCTTTCATTTGATTATTTCTATATTAGATGGTTGATTTGTGAACGCCTATGATGTTAAGTATAATATGTTTCACATGAAATAAGAAAACAAAAAGTTCAAATTTTCTGTTAAAATTAACCTAGATGAAGTAACGATGACGTATGTAGGCTTGTCTGCGACCTCTGAGAGGTCAACGACGCCGGTCTCGTCTGGGGTCTAGATTTACGGTCGTGACACTAATCCTAAACTAAATCCTAACCCTAACACCTTAACCCTAACCCTAACCCTAACCCTTAACCATTAACCCAAAACCCCAATCACAAAAGTGTATTTGTGAACTTCTGAGATGAAGAAACAACCTAAACCCTAACCCTAACCTTAACATTATACCAAACCCTAATCCTACCATAAACCCTAAACCCCAAGCCCAAAATACCAAAACCCAAATAATAAACACTAAACCATTGATATGAAACCTCAAATTCTACACACTAAACCCAAAAATCTAAAAGAACCCAAATCCCTAACCCTAACTCTAACCCTAACGTTAACCCTAACCCCAATTCTTAACCGTAAACCTGAAACCCTAAGCCCAAATACAAAAACCCAAACATGAAATACCAAACAATAGATTTTAAACCTTAAATGCCAAACCCTCAATAATTGAACCTAAAAAAAACCTACACACTAACCCTAAACCCTAAGTACAGAAAAAAACCTTAGTCCAAAATACAAAAACCCAGACATTAAACATTAAACCATAGATTTCAAACCTCAAATCCTAAACCACAATACCTAAAACAAAAAAAAAACTAAACCCTAACCCTAACCCTAACTCAAGCCCTAACCCTAAACCATTAACCCAAAACCCCAAGCCCAAAATACCAAAACCCAAACATTAAACAGTAAACTATAGATTCTAAATCAAAAATCCTAAACCAAAAACCTAAAACCAAAAAAAAAACTAAATCCTAACCCTAACGGAACCCTAACTCTAACCCTATCCTTAACCCTAAACCTAAATCCTAAACCCTAAACCCAAAGCCCAAATACCAACACCCTAACATTGAACACTAAACCATTGATATTAAAACTCAAATCCTTAACAACAAACCCTAAAATGTAAAAAACAACCTAATCCCTAACCCAAACACTAATATTAACCCTAACCCTAACCCTACAATAAATCCTAAACCCAAAGCCCAAAATACAAAAATCCAAACATTAAACACTAAACCATTGATATTAAACCTCAAATCCAAAACCGTAAACTCAAAAACCTAAGAAAACCCAAAACCCTAACCCTAACCCTAACCCTAACCTTAATCCTAACCCTAACCCCAAACCATAACCGCAAAACCCTAAGCCTAAAATACCGAAACCCAAACATTAAATACTAAACCATAGATTTTAAACCTCAAATGCTAAACTCTGAACCATAAAAGCTAAAAAAGCCTACACCCTAACCCTAATCCTAACCCTAACCATAACCCTATACCCTATACCCTATACTCTAAGTCCAAAAAAAAAACTAAGTCAAAAATATGAAAACTCAAACATTAAACACTAAACCATAGATTTTAAACCTCAAATCCTAAACACTTAACCCAAAAACCTAAAAAAATCAAAACCCTAACCCTAACCTTAAACCTAACCCTAATCCAAAACCATAAGCCCAAAACCCTAAGCCCAAAATACCGAAACCCAAACATTACAAAATAAATCATAGATTTTAAACAAAAAATCCTTAACCCCAAAACCTAAAACCTAAAAAAAAAAAACTAAACCCTAACACTAACCTTATCCCGAACATTAACCCAAACCCTATCCTTAACCCTAACCCTAAACCCTAAACCCCAAACCCGAAGTAAAAATTACCAAAACCCTAACAATCAACACTAAACAATATATATTACAACTCAAATCCTTAACTCCAAACCCTAAAACCTAAAAAATAACCTAAACCCTAACTCTACCATTAACCCTAAACCCCAAGCCCAAAGTACCAAAACCCAAACATTAAACACTAAACCATTGATATTAAACCTCAAATCCTAAACCTAAACCCAAAAATCTAAAAAAAAAAAAACACTAACCCTAACCCTAACCAAATCCCTAACCTTCCATAACCCTAACCCAAACATTAAATACTAAACCATAGATTTTAAACCTCAAATGCTAAACCATGAGTCATAAAACCTAAAAATAACTACACCCTAACCCTAATCCTAACCCTAACCCTAACCTTAACCTAACTCTAACCCTAAATCAATAACCCAAAACCCCAAGCCCAAGATACAAAATCCCAAATATTAAACACTAAAGCATAGATTTTAAACCAAATATACTAAACCCCAAAACCTAAAACCTAATAAAAACCTAAACCCTAACCCTAACACAAACCCTAACCTAAGCCTATCCTTAATCCTAACCCTAAATCCTAAAACCTAAACAAAAATCCAAAAATACCAAAGCCCTAATGTTAAACACTAAACCATAGATATTACAACTCAAATCCTTAACCCCAAACTCTAAAACCTAAAGATAACCAAAACCCTAACCATAACCCTAGCCTTAACCCTAACCCTAACCCTACCCTAAACCCTAAACCCCAAGCCCAAAATACAAACACCTAAACAATAAACACTAAACCATTGATATTAAACCTGAAATTTTACACCCGAAACCAAACAATCTAAAAGAACCCAAAACCCCAACCCTAACGTTTACCCTAACCCTAATTCTTAACAATAAACCCAAAACCCTAGGCCTAAAATACCAAAACCAAAACATCAAATACTAAATAATTGATTTTAAACCTCAAATGCTAAACCCTGAACCATAAAACCTAGAAAAAACCTACACCGTAACACTAACTCAAAGTCCAAAAAAAAACCTAAGTCCAAAATACAAAAACCTAGACGTTAAACACTAAAGCATATATTTTAAACCTCAAATCCTAAACCACAAACCCTAAAACCTAAAAAAACATAAACCCTAACCCTAACCCTAACTCAAACCCTAATCCTAACCTTAACCCTATCCCTATACCATTAACCAAAAACCCCAAGCCCAAAATAAGAAAAAAATCCAAACATTAAACACTAAAGCATAGATTTTCAACCGAAAATCCTAAGCCCCAAAACGTAAAACCTAAAATAAAACACTAACCCTAACCCTAACATTAACTCTAACCCTAACCCTACCATAAACACTAAACGCCAAGCCCAAAATACCAAAAACAAAATAATAAACACTAAACCATTGATATTAAACATCAAATTCTACACCCTAAACCCAAAACCCTAACCCTAACCCTAACCTTAACCCGAACCCTAACTCTAAACCATAAACCCAAAACCCTAAGTCCAAAATACCAAAACACAAACATTAAATACTAAACAATAATTTTAAACCTCAAATGCTAAACACTGAACAATATTCACTACACCATTTTAGGCCTACGGCCACCCCACTAAAGTGTAGCCTAAACTAGCAAAAAGTATGGCCTTTGATAAAAGGCCACACTTTTGGATAAAAGGCCACACTTTTGGACTTTAGGCAACACTTTTTAGGGGGTGGCCAAAAGAAGCGTAACCTTTGACATTAGGCAACACTTATTAAATGTCGCCACTTTTGGATACACTTATAAAGCGTAGCCAAAGAAGTATAAGGCCACGCTTTGTTGTGATGCATTAACAACACCTATATTTTATTATACTACATTTAAAAGCGTTGCCTTTGCGGTTTTATTGGCCACACTTCAAAAGTGTTGCCTTGTATAGGTCATCTAGTGCAACACTTCAAAAGTGTTGCCTTTTATATCTCATATATAGCAACACTTATAAAGTGTAATTTTATATATAATCTAGAGCAACACTTATAAAGTGTAACTTTATATCTCATCTAGAGCAACACTTATAAAGTTACACTTTATATCTCATCTAGAGCAACACTATTGAATTTAATATATTAAACATATGATCACAAAATTAAATCGAAGCTATATATTTCAAATAAACTTCAAGAAACATGTCCAAAAACTCCAAAACTTAGAAAGTAATTGCTTAAAGATCTCTAATATCAATAAATTCCAAAATACCAAATGCATACAAACGTATATGACAATAGTACAAAAACTCTTCATCGTTCACTACAATAGATCGAGTTTACTTCTGCCACAATTCAAATTCAATTACCGGCATTTTCCTGCACATTGAAAATAAAATTATAAGGTAGTGAAATAAATGTGAAAGTGCATAATTGGAGAGTATTCATTGTAAGCCAACCAATCCAAATCAATATATATACGCAAATCATATAGAACATTTATAATCACGTGAATTATGGGTTATTGCATGTATTGTAAACACAAAGATATCAACAGACACAAAAAAATCTGCATATTGAATGAAATTTCCATAATTAATCCTGTTTAATTAGCTAAGCATGTACATAAAAAATCTGCATATTGAATGAAAATTTCCAGTTTTGTACATAAAAAAAAAAGACCTCAAGAGACTAGCTCTCCCAGTTACTGTTGTATTGGGCAGGAACTGGAAGCTGACATTCACAATTTGATATTGAGCAAAGAGATGGAGGCTGATAGGAAGAACAAAAACAAAGGGGAACAAGGCAAACATGATTTTAGAAACCTGCAAATGCAGTACACAAACAAGTTTCAGCACAAAACAAAAAGCCTTTACAAGTTTACAAGTTTAACAAGTTAGGCATTTTCCCAATAATTTCAGAAACCTGCAAATGCAATACAGATTCTTTACAAGCTTAACAAGTTAGGCATTTTCCTAAAAATTGAATTGTTAGACATGAAAGCTTAACAAGTTTTGCAAGATTAGCAAATACACTCAAATCAACATGAGTAACTCAACCCAAGTTGTCAAGAATAACTCCTGCAACATTACCACACTCAAGTACAAATGAATAAAATACATCTGATCAAATACTCTTAGAAACTATTGACTCCAACTCTTTTTTGAGAAGATAAGAAAAGCCGGAACATAAATGAATAACAGCTCAACTCAGTCTACCTTGAGAAAACAGGCAACATAACACATTTCTTACAAAAATAATAATCAGTAAGACTAGCCTTAAAACTTCTGAAAAGCATCTTCCCCAAAATTTTCCACTTAACCGAGAGTTAACCCTCCAAGCTTTCCTATCCATGTAGTGAGCATATCTACTACCATAACATTTTATATTCTTACAAAGGCTTCTAATTGACAAGTCGAGATGACCAAATATTCCATGCTTTCAAATTGATTAGAACGATTGACTCATCCACATATGCATTAGTGGGTAATAAACTAGTTGAGTTGTAAAATTATGTGTGAAAAATATTACTAAACTCCAAGTTTCAGTGGTTTTAAGAAATTATCAAATGCAAGTGTCATCTGTTTATATCAAGGTAATTCAGTTCTATAGGTTTTACAGTTCTGAATTCTAAAGTCAAAAGTATAGCCTTATGCAACAGTTTTGTTGTATAACGATCTTAGAAAGCATACAAGTTAAAAAAAAAAGAAGGGGAGATTGAATAGAAAAAGCTCTTACATATAAATGAGCAAAAAATTTCAGAGGTGATAATTATCATGAATCCTCATGGTTTCTAATTGACATAAGATTGTTACTTGAAGTTGAATATTACCCCCTCTAAATGCCATTTCAGGCATTAACTCATAGACAACTGGATTGTGTTCTATTCTTTCCATGCACATTCAAACTCCAACCTGTCAAAGCGTATCCAGTAAGCAAAATCATAATATGCAACTGTTCAAGAGGATATGAAATCATAAAAAGCCTGAGGTTCTAAATAATACCTTTAGAAAGAAACAAATAACAAAATATTTTTAATGAAATGGTAGGAGATTTTACCATTGTTGAGTTCTCACTTGTGCGGGCATCAATAGGACTAGAAGCCACTGCATCTAATAATCCATACATTTCAATGTTGCCTCCAAAATTGTGCAGAATACACCTTTATGTTTTGTTAGAGTAACATTAGAAAAAGAATTGATTGATTTTCAAGCTTCGATGATACTTGAAACACCATATTCAGGAACCAAATTATAGAGAGTTGTTTCTACATAGATCCTTCCTACCAGATATAAGGAGTGCCATAGAATTGAGAGGATGATTTCTATATTGGTTTAACATTGGCAAATAGATCAAGAACTACCATCTTCCCACGTGGAACAGAATGTAAAGGAGCCTGTTTGAAAGAAAAAGAGTTAAATTAAGTAAGAACAACACTCTGCAAATTATCAGTCTGATGGAGAAAATATGTTCCTCTCAAGGGTGCAATGTTTTGTTGTTAAAAGATTGACTTTACAAATATGGAGAGATTAGGGAGATCATTATGTCCTCTAAACTGTGAATTTTTTGGCATCGAAAAATAAAGTGCCAAGTAACATGATAAATAACTTTTCTTGAAGACGTTAGTAATCACCACATAAATGACAGAAAACTATCCAAGTACACCGTATCACTCAACACAAAATATTTACTGATGTTGATTTGTGAAATATGAGATTAAAAGTTTTGGTCGACATGCTTTTTTCCTCCAGAGATAATATTTACTGATGTTGATTTGTGAAATATGAGATTAAAAATTTTGGTCGTAAAAAAAAATCATTTTTTTCTTAGAAATGAGTTGCAGGGGAAATTCTCCACCAGTAACTCTGATGTTTTAAGAAGTATTCCAGCTTTTAACCAATCACTTATTAGTGTCAAGTGGCAACAAACATAGGGAATAGTTCCAAAATCGCAAAGGAAATGAAGCAAGAGCTGTAATATTCACTGAATTGACTAAATAAATATGCTTGAGCTATTCAATGTGGAGAACATATTAGATAGAAAGCAAACACCCATTATACAATATGAGTCACCGAATGAAAATGAGACAGATTAGAGATTATGTATATGTACCAGCTTTCATTCAAAGGTAGTGAAACCAGAAAGTGTAGTGAAAAAACAGATTTCAAAGGATAACAACTACAACAAGGTGTCTCTGTTTCAAACATTTTGATGAAGATGCCCTAAGTGTTATTAACAATTCAAATATGCCTCTGCGAGAGATGGTGTTGTATATAAAGGAAATGAGCACAACAGAATACTTACATAAAGTAGCACTTGGAGTTAAGAGAAATCCAAAACCTGTTTTCACTTCATTTTAGATGAAAAATACTTTGAGAAGTAGTGGAATAAGGCTTACCAGTCACGAACAATAGCTTGAACAGCAACAAATCAGTAACAAAACAATTAAAATGGTACATACGATAACACGTGACTGTATGATCCGTGATAATCACTTCTACAGTTCCCATAAAGCTCTTGAACACAGTAAGATGCTTTTAAAAACAAGAACTAAATCACTTACAGATGATCTAAACTCGAATCCAATTAACCAGTCAACTAATACACGACTTCTTGTTTGCTCTTTAAAGATTCTAATTTCTTCAAAAGAAACATGAAGCTGATTATTCACATTTTTATCAACATAAATTTTAATGTGATTTTAATATGGAAAGTGATTCCTAAATGCTAATACAACTGGATATTGAAGTTAAAAATAACCCAAAGCCAAAGGAAGAATAAGCTAGTATATATTGTAATTTATGAACAACAGCAGGCAAAGTATGAATCTGACACAAAGAATTAGAAGTAATTCCATCAACCATTCACATTAAGAACTTATAGAACCTCCTCAGATCCACAATATATGAAAGAATATAGATGTAAATGCTAGTTGAATTTACAAAGTGAGGCAAATTTGAAAAAGAGAGATAGAATTAAAAGGGAAAACATATAGAATGAGAAGAAAAATCAGTGCTCCTCGACATTATTACATGTGAGTCAAAACCATAATAAAAAGAAATAGACAGAATATGACATAGTACATATAGCCCTAGCCACTCTGTTCTCTTATATCCGCAACATAATATAACACTCTCCCTTCGATATAAAGTCAAAAAGATATTGGTACGTATAAATATATCATTACAAGGAACCAGAGAGCGTAGCTTACTTGTAATATATATCATTACAAGTAAACACAATAGAAGATCAAAAAAAATATCATTTTGTAATGTAAGGAACTGCAACCTGCACAATGTTGAGATTTTACAAACGCTAAAGCAGACAAACTTCAGACGTGAATTTTTGTTCAATCTTAGCTCTAGTTTTATTCTTATGAGCTGGAATCCCCATCATTTACTTATATCTCTAAAAAAAATCTCATCTAGGGTTAACTTTGACATTCAGATTTTTTGCACTTTCTTCCTTTACTTTAGAATTTCAGCTATAACAAACACAAAGTAATCAATTACTTATAAATACAAAACAAAAATTCAATTAATTGACTATATATAGTACTAGACGATTAGTAGAGAGTAAAGAGGAATCTCACCTACACGAAATTTGTAATTATGATTGATGAAATTGATTCTTTAGCTTCAACTCTTCAGTTCTTCAATCGATCCCCACTTTGTCAGCATTAGCTCTTCATCTATTCGAGAAAATTTGCTTTTGGAGAAGAGAATCAGCTCTGTTCTTCCATTTTTCAGCTCAGATCTTCAGTTCTTCAGCTTCATCTCTTTGATCTTCAGCTTCTAGTCTTTGATCTTCGGCTTCTACTCTTCGATTTTACGCTCTGGAGAAGAGAAGTTGTAAAGAAGAGTAAAGTAGCGTGTATTGTAATCTGTAGCGTGTGTTGTAATCTGTAGCGTATGTTCTAAGTTTCTAGGAGATAAGACAAAGACAAAAGTTTTTATTAATGTTTTATAATTATTTTTTTTGGCCAAATAAAAATGGGGAGAGAGTTAAAAATGTTGGAGGGAATCTAATATTTTGGTGAAAATTTTTAGGCCACACTTCTAAAGTGTTGTTTTCATAATTAGAAAAATAGGACACTTTAAAAGTATTGTCATAAATGTAAATAATTGTTGTCATTTATTTCATACTATGACAACGCTTATAAAGAGTTGCATTAAAGGATACACTTTACAAGTGTTGTCAATATTATCGTTGCCAAAAGTTAAAAATTTAGGTTACATTTTAAAAGTGTTCAAAAATATTTTAAGCAACACTTTTCAAGTGTTGCTCAGATTTAGTGTGGCCGTAGGACTAAAATGGTGTAGTGTAGTGGGAGAGGAAATGGGGGAGTTGAAGGGAAATGGGGAGGGAAACGGTTTTGGGGAGGGTATTTGAAAGGGTGGGTAACTGAAAAGTTTAAAATTTTAATATACGCTCAAATTACACTTCCTTAAAAAAGTATAAGTGGTCGTATCAATTAAAGAACCCAAATGTTAGGTTGGGGTTGATCCCACGAGGAAAATGGTTTACACTTAACTTTAATCTACGATTACTTCTATTTTAATCAAGTCCTCTCAAAAAACAAACAATTAAAAGGGGGGTTTTGTGTAACAAAATTATATAATTAATTCTAAGTAAACAAGTAACAAATTCAAATGTTTGATGTTTATCAAGTAATGAGAAAACTAGGGTGTAAGTGTTCCCCATTAGGTTCATAACAGAGTAACCCTAACTATAACAACTCTTTCCTAGTATCTTTCATGCAAAGTGATAAGTTATGTATCCCTAATTCCTTGGTCCGGCAACTAGTGAATTTGACTCGCACCTTGGTACGGCTACGTGTGTATACTTTACTAAACTTTACCTTTTACCTCATATTAAGAATCATAATCGATGTATGGCTTAGTTATTACTTCGCACCAATCGACACTATCCTATTAGATAGTATATAATAAATCTACGTTGATAATTCTTTTCTTATTATCTACCTTCTTGGTCCGGCAAGTAGCAACAAGGCGAGTTCTAACGGGTGCATTCCTTAAAAAGACTTCTAAACGAAAGAATTATCAATACATGCAAGAAACTATCCGAGAATTGTTATTTTAGTTAGTTTTACTTTGTTAATTACCCATGGTTCCCACAACCCTAGTTGTGGATTTAGTTACCCATGTTCATAATTACACAATTCATATTAATTAGACAAGAACTCATGTACTTACTTTGATGAGAATGAAGAAAATCCAGAAAATCACTTGAATTCGAGAAAATAATGCAATAAACGATTCGAAAAAATGAAGTATTTTCCAAAACCCAATATTCAACAACCAATATTACAAATCAGAAAAATAACCAGAGTCTAACCCCAAAAATGAGGTTTTTCGTCCAATTTATAATAATAGAATACTAAACATAGAGGGAAACCTAAATAAGGAAATTCTATCAAAAAATGTGTCTCTCATCGATGACCTAACTGACGGACCGTCGAGGCAACGACGGATCGTCGAGGCCTCCGTTGTTCCATACTTCAACTTTATTTTCAGCTGCCTTCTTCTCCAACTCTCTGTTACCATCGATGAACCTGCAGGACGGACCGTTGACAGAACGATGGTCCATTGATGGCCTTCGTTGCTCCACACTTAGAATCTTTTCAAATCGGGTACTGAGGCTACATTCTGTTAATACCAATGGATCACCAGGATGGTCCATCGATGACACGATGGATCGTCATCCCTTCCGTATCCCCACACTTGTCAGAATTCCCCGATCATTCCTTGGAAGCATAACATCTTCATGACGACTGTTTCTACCAACGGACCGCGATGGCTCCGTAGGTCATCTGTTCTGCAATTTCCAGCACATCTTCAGCTTTTTCATTCTGGATAGTTTTTCCTGCAAACATAAAGAAAAATACATTAAAACTACTATAAAAAGGCCTTAGACACACACGAAACTTAAGGAAAAAGTATTAAAAGTACCGTAAAACCACGGTATATCATTCATCAACTTTTGATCCAAGGAAAATAGGAGGATTCATCCTCGTGAAATCTCTCAAACAGCTAGCCATAGTAATAACATGTTGATTCTCTCGAGGAACAAACTCTTTGTTAGCTTGTGTCGTAATGGCTTGAGATTGAGTGGTTGTCACGACCCTCAAGCACCCCCTAGAAGCTAGGAAGAACCTTTGGATCGTGGCAAGGCATACTTCACCCTTTGGGGTCTCATACAAGCCCTTTAACTATCGTTCATTACATAAGTCATAAAAAGTAGTGCGGAATTTAAAACATTTCACGAATATATTAGATAAGGAAGTCTTTCATAAATACTTAGAGAATCTAATTGTCACAAGCCAACTTAAAGACACAACATAATATCTTAGGTACACGACCCTTTACATTAAAAGAGAAATACATAATAAGTCTTTGAATAAGAAACTAAGAAAAGGACTATAACCTCGAATATATGAGTACATACTTTGTCTTGAGAGGAAATTTCCCAAGTCTTCACATTCAAACCTTCAAAAACATCCAACCTATACTTATAAAGTATAGAAAAGTATGGGGTTAGTAAAAAACAATGTTCTAAGTATGGCATATGCAAAATCATGCAAAAAGGGACATTTTGTAGAAATAATCTTTCATACCAAATAATTATAACATTCATGAGTTTAGAAACAAAACAACATAAGAAACATCATTTAACACTTAAAGAAGGATTTCCACAATTTTAAGCCAAGAATACACTTTACAGTGAAGTTACCCAATTTACAGTGAACCCTTAAAGCATTACAGTGAACCATTTTTGACTCCAAAAATAGTGAACTTGCAAGATATTGCGAATGAGGAAGTGAACTCATTTCCGTAGGAGTTTCGTAACCGAGGTTATCCTAAGGTTGTCCAAGGTATGACATGAAGGAAATGTCTAAACACCTCCTTCAACACACACCAAGGTAATCCTTAAAACTACCCACCATGTGCTTACTCCACTCGGGAAAACAAGTCACCACTCAATCACAAGACATTGGAAGAACAGTCAACAAAATACCAAAGTCTTCCCTTTCGAAATGCCTACTTAGTGCAATGAGTAGATGGAGTCCCATACCACCACCTACCCTAAGTAGTACATTCTTTTAGAAGGTTTGGCACCAAGACTTCCCTTTCGGAAGGTCCTACTTAGTGGCAATGGATAGATAGCATCCCATACCACCACCTATGTAACACTCCGGAAATTCCATGACCTAGACTAGAGCTTAATCTATTTAATAATGCTTAAAATGATGTTTCCAGAAAAAGTACTTGTCTAGTGAAGAACCTATTAGGTTTTAAGAATATATATTGAGGTATATAGTCATCCCATTGTCCAATATTTAGTAATATTGGGCATGTTAGAGAATGTTGGCTTAAGGGTGTTAGCCAATTTCTATGTACATGAAACACACCTTGATGTTCAAATACTCCAATCCAAGCTTATGTAGGAATTGTACCTGCAATGAAGACCCTAAGCTAAAATTATTGAATTCTTAGCACATTAGGTACGAGGCATCCAAGTGTCAAGCCTAGGTACCGTAGCACATAATCATTTAAAATGATCATGTAGATTAAGTAGTGCCCAAGGACATAGTGAGGATCCTTGGACAAGAAGTGAACTTTCCAGAATGCACGGATTGAGTAATGTGCACAGCAACACATGTGCAAGCACATGTGCTCCTAACGTCCGAGAGACAAGCCCAACCGATTTCGGTTAGGGCGGTTAGGGGACAGGCGTGTCAGATCAAGACATATGGGGCCGAGCCCCCTAACTAATTCTAGGTCCTAAATAACTAACCGAACTAGCTAATTAACCTAGTACTAACTAAAATTAACTAACTAGGGTGCCCGAAATTGTAAGACCTAACCGGGTGACCCTAACCGAATAACTAACTAAAGAACATCCTAATACCTAACCTAGGATGGTCCAAAAGGGTTGGTTATGGTTCTAACGACTTAGAGGTACTTTAGTAATTACCCTAGGTCAATTAATTAAATTAGAAACTTAATTAATTAATTTAATTCCTATTCAAACCCGAGACCCTAAGTCAAATGTTCTCCTAGTTGTAGTCAATTTAGGAGGGGCGTATTAGGTAATTTAAGTGGAGGTTCTTTAGGGTAATTCTTGGGACGTCTATATATTGATATTAGGTCAGTGTTCGACCACTTTTACATGTCCCAAATAAGCATCAAATGAAATTCTCTTAATCTCTCAAGAACGCTCTCTTTTCCAAACTCCATTGAAGAACTAGAAAAGCTTAAGGAAGAGGACGAAGGTTTCGAAGTTTCCAACCAAGATTTCATGGATTCTTCACCTATAAGGTATGGTATTCACTCTTGGGATTCCATTCCCCAAGAGGTCCTTTCAAGATAATTTTCAAGAACTTCAAATACTAGGATTTTTATTCCACAAAACGGATTTACTTCCTAACCCTAGATTTATGTTTTTCAATGAAAAGTAAACATTTTCTATATCTATTTTCGCATGAATTGTTGAGTAATTGATTGATAATGTTTGAATGTCGTGTGATACATGATCTTTCTCTAAGTGATGCTTTTGAATGGGTTGTTTCTAGTGTTTGATAACGTGAAAATGTTAGGGTTAGAATTTAAGGTTTGAATGAACCCTTTTACGACCCGTTTACCTTCTCCTATGCTATGCATTGATCTTGTACATGATTTTATGAGTTGTTCTTGATTATGACATTGAGTATTTCACTATGTATGATTATGAATATTGCATGATGAATAAGGTTCTTGGAAGCAAGAGGTAAGTCTTCTAAAATTGTGATTACTTTAAGATGTTTATGCTAGCCTATAAGTCATGATGATATGTTATGAAAGTATGTATGATGTTGCTCTGTGAATATGCTGGCTATGAACATGTAAACTGTGAGATTATGATAATAATATGAAAATGCAGGTTATGATACTCTCTTGTATGCTTTACACAAGATGATTATGCCATGTAAATCTCACAAAAAGAAATGTTACGATGAAAGGACAATTCTCATCTAATATTAAAGAGATCATGATCATGTTATACAAGGAGATAATATCCTATGACCTATGATAAGTTTATGATAAAAGAAAACTCAAAGGTGATTGCTAAGCACCGATGAACTAGATATGGGAAGTGTCCTTCCCTAGCGGGAAGGTAGGTTCACAATGATTCTCATGAGATTGAGGCTGCCATGTAATGTGGAACTATGGGTCTCTAATACATCTCATAGTTCTCGAGCTATGCTGCCACCATAAGTTACTAGCAAGTGGATCCAGATAAGTAAGCTAGGTAGTATTCGGTTCTACTTTGGCAGGTAGACCACCTCCTTTCAGTGTGGGAAGACACAGGATTCCATATTTAGCTCACATGGTCTATGTCGGTTAATGCCTATGTTCCCTCATGTAAAACGAAAGACATGTAAACGAACGTTGACTAGGGTGACTTGAGGAGTTTGCTTAGTATAGGTAGTGGTATGGGACGCTACCTAGACATTGCACAAGTTGACTCTAAGGGAAGTCCTAGGAGATTGTTCTTATGAATATGATAAAATGAAAGATATGTTTATGATATATGATGTTACTCTTACAAGAATGTTGATCCTTATAATGAATATGTTATTGAGGTAGAAGTTACATGAAGCAAGGCTTTACTTATGGTCTCCTATCTTATCTACTCGGTTATGTGGGTTCATGGGGCTTCACATGACCATTGCACTTGTAGGTTGGGGATGGGGTCATTGGTAAATATTTTGTATGTTGTGTCTATATGATCTATTGAATATGAAATGTTAACATGACTCTATGAGAATATGACTTAGCATGTTTTCTAAAGAGATGATAAATGCTCCTTTTTCATGCATGTCCCTATGTGTTATGTGCATATACCCATACTTAGTACATGTGGCGTACTAACCCCATTACTTTATTTTACTACAATTGTAGGTCCCGGCCATTGAAGTTAAGCAAGTCGATTTGAAGAAGCTTGGAACTCTTTTTCCAAGTCTTGGTAGGTCCTCATGTTCGGGATGCTATCATTTATATTCCAGCCTATGAAGACTTAGTATTTTTTAGAATACGTTATTCTGTTATGTTCTTTGGATTCTTTTGTATTAAGGCCTATATGGCATATTGACTATTATTAGCTAAGTCTAGATTTGCACTCTTAGATGGTTTCTATATATGAGACAATATTAAAATAATGTATGTCTTTATAAATCTTAAGTATGAAATCTAAGTATACTTCAATTAGTATATTAAAAGTTTTAAACTTTTCACAATTTTTAATAATCACATGTTATGACGAATACTAAGATGAGGCTTGTCTGCGACCTCTGAGAGGTAAACGACGCCGGTCTCATTCGGGGTCTAGGATCCGGGTGTGACAACCTAACCTAAGTAGCACGTTCTTTTAGAAGACTTAGTTCATTCAATTCACATAAGACTCACCAAGACTCACCAAGACTCCCCTTTCGGAATGCCTACATAGTGCATAGGATAAATAGCGTCCCATTCCACTACCTACCCTAAGTAGCACACTCTTTTAGAAGACTTAGTACTTTCATTACTTTTGTGGAGGTTATCTTAACCGACAAAGACCATGAGATATAGAAATGGAATCCCAGTATTAACCCCTATCGGATGAGGGATCCTCACTTGCCTAGAGTAAGGTCATACTTTTGACCTTTTACATGTCTTTCCCATTAGCTACACCTATGCAGACACATAGTTAAGGGATACAGAGATTGCTACTAAGTAACTCATTCTCTACTAATGAGGAGTACTCATCTCAAGAGGTACATCAGAATACAACATCTCAATTCATGAAGTATAACCACTCCTTCTTCATATCTTCTCGGTGCTAGGCATAACTCCCCATGGATTCTCAACATTATAACTTATAGGTTAAGGATAAATAGTGAACACCACATCTCAACTCACGAAGTGTATTCATCCTCCAAACTATCTTAGAAAGCTTTTAGGGTGTAATAAGTTTGCTACTAAACACTTCATCTCAACTCACGAAGAGTGTTCACCCCAAGACTCCCATTTTTACTCAACTTAGATTCATAGATTCATTTAAGTGTGTGTTTGTACATGTGAGCACACCTTGCATATAAGAATCATTTCATTCTCATTACTTCTATACATGCTTTAGACCTTCATTCATCAAATCACACACTTTACATACTTCACATAATCATATGCTTCATTTACGCATAATCTAGGTCAAACATACAATTCAAGCTTCACAAAACACAATACAAGACCCATTTTCAATATCTCTTCATTTAACATATTAGACCTTAAAACCAACACTCACAATGCATACTAAGTAATATCAAGTTCATCAAATAAACACCGCCACCAAGAAGGTGGACCATACCACTCAAGAGCAATTTATAATAAACATTATACAATATAAGCATATGACCATTGAACCATGCCATCACCACCTATAACCAATTTCTCAATATTTCATCATTATAAGACCCTTAGGGAAGTAGCTAAATCATAATAACAACACAATAAAATTAAAGTTCATACCCTACACAAACATGTTCACTTAACCCATTTCATAAGCTAAAAGTTTGAAACATGCATAAACATGAGTTCATTAGAGTTTTGGACTTAAAATCATCAATTTATGCTAGAATAAACACATTTGAATCATTAAAATACTTTTACAAGAAAACCCATGCTTAGAATCAAAGATAGAAGAAAGTAGAGTTTGGAAACCTTTTTTGAAATCTTTTAGAAAGGAATCGTTGAATGGAAGAAGGTTCAAGGATGGATACAATACCTCAAATGCAATACAAGACACTGAGTTTTGATAAAGTACACGACCAAACCATCCCTCCTAGATCTTCTTGACTTCTAGCTTCCAAAGAGACTTGAGAGAAATTCTAAGGGAGAGGGGTTTTGGGTTTTAGGAAATGACGTCTAAAATTAGGGATTAGGGTTTGAAATACTTTAATATATCTAAATAAACCTAAAAATAACTCCCTAGGGTCATAAAATACTTGGGGTGAATTTACCAAACACCCAAAGACTTGGCAGCCTCTTAACAGCTTCTGGGGCAGTCTCACAGACGGACCAACCAACGGACCATTTGTCAATCAACGGATTGTTGGTGGGGTCTCGTTGGTTGAGACTTAACTCCATTTGAAACCTGGACAACTTACCTTGCAGGTCCAATCGACGGACTAAGACAAAGGGCCGTAGGGTTACCTACTGGCCGTTGTTTGGTCTCGTTCGTGAACACTGCCTAGGCAGTTTTGGTCCAAGTCTTGGACCCTTCTCTAGGGCCCTCTTGTGGGATCTAGGTGGGGTCGTACCCAAACTTTAAACCCCTAAACTAAGTCATCTAGGTCTTAGGAACATCCCACATCAATTTTGATTAAAACGAACAAGTAAAACTCACTCAAACACCTCAAAATACACAAGTACTTTCTAAGACACACCTTCCGAACGTCATGGACATTCTTGGTCGATTGACCTCCAAACTTAACCAAAATTCACACACTTCCTAAGTATAATAATGTAACTTATTTTAACTTAAAAT
This sequence comes from Solanum sitiens, assembly GCA_016801875.1. Classification (NCBI taxonomy): domain Eukaryota; kingdom Viridiplantae; phylum Streptophyta; class Magnoliopsida; order Solanales; family Solanaceae; genus Solanum; species Solanum sitiens. The sequence continues at coordinate 140,850 of JABWTJ010001063.1, forward strand.
TAACTCAAGAAACCATCACGGATCTCTAGTTCACCTTAGTTGGTTTTACGGCGTTACATTTTCCCCCACTTGGAATAACATTCGTCCTCGAATGACACTAAAACTTCAAAAACAACAAGGACTCACTTAGCATCACATAAAAAATTACATTCATGAAAAAAACATCCAAAATAAAAGCATGAACTAACAAGGAGCATAAATCCACACTTTCACACACTTTGCAACATAAGCAACTTTGACAAACTTCACAAATTTCAAAACTCACCCTTAACCTTCTTTTATGGATGAACTACCTTATCCAACATTAAACATTCTCACATACAACAATTTTACACACATTGAAACTTCAACCAAGGCAAGGCAAGGCAAATTTTTTTCAAAATGCAAAAATTTTACAGTGAACTGCTCACTGTATCACTGTTAACCATGCAAATTTTTCAAAACTCCATTCTTTGAGCAATTCATCAAGATGACTTGATCATATGAAGTATAAAACTATATAAACTCATTTCATAACATATAAGAAACAATCATAAAGATTTAAGACTTACCGGGACTATCAAATCTGGATTAATTATCCTTCCTAGACCCCATCCCATAGGAAGGGTTCTTCTTTGGAGCATTAGGATCTAGGGAAGCTTGATTGACCTCTTTCCCTCTTGCTTTGATGATAGGGCAGTCCCTCTTCTTGTGTCACTCACTACCACAACTAAAACAACCATCCGTTCCGGCAAGACACTTACCCGAATGTTACTTTCCACAAGTAGGACACCTAGCCCTTTCAAAAGTGTGGCCACCACCTTGGGAATGTTGGTTTGGAGCCCTATCCTTGTTCCCCATGGAAGAATCTTGGTGATAGAACCTATTCTGAGGATTTTTGTGACTAGAATCATCCGACCTAGGACTCTTAACCTCTTGACTTATCTCCCTAATTTTCGACTCCTCAATTTGTTGTGCATAAACCATGAGCCTAGAGATATCCATATCATTAAGAAGCATTGCCGTACGGCACTCTTTTTCCACCACGCTAGACACTCCCATCACAAATTTGTTCATATTAGCCCTAGGGTTGGCTACCATGGTTAGGGCATACTTAGAGAGTTGGGTGAATTTGAAAGAGTACTCTTGCACACTCATTCCCCCTTGACGAAGGTTCATGAATTCAACCATCTTCTTCTCCCTCCACTCTAGGGGAAAGAACCTATATTGGAAAGCCTCTTTTAATTCCTCCCAATCAACCGGACCTCTTTCTAAGGGTCTCTCACCCCTCCATTGCTCATAACACACTTGATCCACCTCCTTAAGTTGGTAAGCGGCTAACTCCGCTTTCTCTCTAGGGGTCACACCCATAGAATATACCACTTTGAAAACCTCATCTATGAAACCTTGTGGATTTTAATCCACCTTAGTTCCATGAAAAGTAGGAGGGTTTATCCTCATGAAATCCCAAATGCTAGAAGCGGGAGTACTGGCATTAGGTTGGGGTCTATCTCCTTGATTAGCTTGGCCAACAGAGTGATTATTGACGCATGAGCTTGAGACATCATGAGTTGGGTCAAGTTCATTGGGCAGCCCTCAACTCAGCATTAGTAATATCTCCCTCAACAAAAGGATCTTGAGGCATAGGATGCACTTGAGACTCTTGGGGTTCCGGAGGGACTTGAGGTTCTTGAAGGGGAACCTCCTCACTCTCTCCATATAGGCCAACAATAGGAACTTGGTCAACACGGGGAGGGATCCTCTCATTATCTACACCTCCCTCCTCCCTTCTAGCGGTTGATCTCCTCGTATTCATGTCCTATAAACACAAAGAGAAGAGTTTGAGAAAAGACATCTTATAGAACTCAACTCTAATGCACGGCATTAGAATAGAGAATAAAGTGAAACTTCTATCATCCTATAGCCTCTTGTCCATGGATGTGTCGCGACTCACACCAATGTCCAAGATACTACGAGATGTGGCTTCTGAGACTTTTATACCTTAAACTATTTCCCAAAATCTTATGCTCTGATACCAAGTCTTTCACGACCCTCAAGTACCCCCTAGAAGCTAGGGAGAACCCTTGGATCGTGGCAAGGCGTACTTGACCCTTTGGGGTCTCATACAAGCCCTTTAACTATCGTTCATTACATAAGATATGAAAAGTAGTGCGGAATTTAAAACTTTTCACGAATAATTTAAATAAGGAAGTCTTTCATAAATATTTAGAGAATCTAATCGTCACAAGCCAACTTAAAGACACAACATAATACCTTAGGGACACAGCCCTTTACATTAAAAGAGAAATACATAATAAGTCTTAAAATAAGAAACTAAGAAAAGGACTATGCACTCGAATATATGAGGACATACTTTGTCTTGAGAGGAACTTTCCCAAGTCTTCACCTTCAAACCTTCAAAATTAAATCTTCCAACCTATACTTATAGAGTATAGAAAAGTACGGGGTTAGTACAAAACAATGTACTAAGTATGGCATATGCAAAATCATGCAAAAAGGAACATTTAGTAGAAGTAAGCTTTCATGCCAAATAATTATAACATTCATGAGTTTAGAAACAAAACAACATAAGAAACATCATTTAACACTTAAAGAAGGATTTCCACAATTTTAGGCCAAGAATACACTTTACAGTGAAGTTACCCAATTTACAGTGAACTCTTAGAGCATTACACTGAACCATTTTTTACTCCAAAAATAGTGAACTTCCTAGATATTGCGAATGAGGATGTGAACTCATTTCCGTAGGAGTTTCCTAACCGAGGTTATCCTAAGGCTCTCAAAGGTATCACATGAAGGAAACGTCTAAACACCACCTTCAACACAGACCAAGGAAATCCTTAAAACTACCCACCATGACCTTACTCCACTCGGGAGAACAAGTCACCACTCAATCACAAGACATTAGAAGAACACTCAACAA
>JABWTJ010001063.1:143782-256704 GCA_016801875.1 Solanum sitiens
CAATATTCCTTAAGGCAGCCACTAACAATCTCAAATCTTTCAGCAAATAGGAGAATATTGACTCAAAGATTTATCATCATCCATGAATTCTTGATAAATATATACAAAATTCTCCAATCCAAACATGATCAAAGAGAGGAAAACAAATAGGTTGAAGTCTTACCTTAATTCTGGAAATTTATCCTCTAAACTTGTACTTCAAGAATTCAAACTCTCCTTCAAACTTCTTACTTGAAAATGAGACAGCACTCAAGAATCCCTAAGGTGTTTTAGGGCTGCTTATTGAAGCCAAGAGAGACCAAGAAAGACACTTAAGAAAATCTGAAATTTTGCAAGTTCAAAATGGAGAATAAGACTTGATCCTTATCCTTTGAAAAAGGAGGTGTTATGGCCGACACTCTTGACCAATTTTGGGCCATATAATGTCAAGTAGGTGCCCCACCTGCTTGTCCCTTTAAATTGGGCCTTTTTGGACTTAATATTATTGGACCTTGGCTGTCCATTTTCCCTTTGTTCTTTTATTCAACTTGGGACAGATATTAGCAAGTAGGTGGTATACACTTGGCCCAATAACATGGTAAAACAAAACTTAGGAGGTCATGCACTTACCTAGTTTCACTTGGGCTTTATCCATAATGGGCCAATTGGCAGATTTGGCTGTTGGGCCTTCTTTCATTCACATTTTTCTTTAATAGGTTTGGGCTTCAAATGAGTCTTAAATATAAGCCTAAATCTGGTCAATCAAACTTGGGCCCTTTAACTATAATATAGATCAAGTAGGTGATGCAACTGCTAGCTCAATTACCACCTTACTATAATTACTTAAATACTTTCCATCGGAGTTAACTTGCAATACATATGCTAAAACGTGCAAGGCATTACATCACCTTCCAAGCTAGTTTAAACCAACACTAATCATGTAAGAAACATGATCCCTCACCTACACTATAAGTATATGTCAAGTATAACATGAATAGAACTACCACATACAAAAATACAGGCCGTTACAGGGTCCTATTTTTATAATTGTAAAAACAATACATTAGAAGTGTGGCCTAAAATTTTTCACAAAAATATTAAATTCCCTCCAACATTTTTAACTCTCCCTCCCATTTTTGTTGAGCAAAAAAATATTTAATAAAACATCAAAATCTTATTTTCCCAAAAAAGAAAATGGTCCTTAGTGAAAGATTTTATCAGAACTTCTCTCACTTTCTCACTGAACTAAAAAGAACTTGGGGAAGAACACGATTGATGAAGTAAAAATTTCTGAAAAACAAAGCAAAAATATTTCTCACAGAACTGAAGAACAAGAAAATCGAGTTGAACTGAAGAACAAGAACACGATTTATCAGGTAAGTCTTTCTTTTCCCCCAAATCGTTGAAGAACACCATTTCTTCAACTTTCTCACAGAACTGAAGAACAGATTTAACAATTTCACATTGAAGATATGAAGAGTTACTTGCTAATGAACATATTTAACGATTTCTTGGTGAATACGTCTCAGAGATGAACAAGTCTCACAAAAATTCTTCATCACATTAGAAGGATTTTGTTTGAATAGGGTTTATTAGGTAAGAAATTCTATCTTTGAATATCTAAATTTTAGCTTTAGGGTTTTGATATTCTTGTGTCTGTAAATACGACTTTTGTTGATTTTTGGGACTCTAGTTCGTAGTTGTATTACCAACATCAGCTGATTAATCACTAAATAAGTACAAATCAGTAAGGAAATCATGGCTACTTTTGTTTTTGGGGCCTTTTTCGAAGGTTTCTTGTATTAATCCTTCTAGGTTGAGAAGGTCTAAGAGTAAAACATCCGAACTAATTTCTTCATCTTCAAGAACTAAGTGGAATTCATGGGATATTGAAAGAATGGGTATTAAAAGAGTTGATAGTTTAGAATCATGGTCAATGATATTAGAGTATGATAATATTGAAATTTTGGAAGTTTCTAAAGAGGATCAAGACGAATGGACAGTTGATTTGTCTTAGTTGTTTATAGGTAACAAGTTTGCTTCTGGTTCACATAGCAGGACTTATAAAGGAATTTACAAAGAAATAGAAGTTTTTGTGATAATGGTGAGGATTCCAACTCATAAGGAGGAAACTAGAGCTAAGCTTGAACAACAGTTTAAGGCTGAAGTTCGTCTGCTTTCGCGTTTGTATAATCTCAATATTGTGCAGGTTGCAGTTCCTTTACATTATAGAATGATGATTTTTTAATCTTTTATTGTTTTTACTTGTAATTATATATATTACAAGTAAGCTACACTTTCTTGTTCCTTGTAATGATATATAGACGCACTAGTTTCTTTTTGACTTCATATGGAAGGGAGAGTGTTCTCTTCTGTTGTGGAGATAAGAGAACATAGTTGCTAGTATTATATATACTGTGTCATATTTTGTCTATTTTTTTTAGTATGGTTTTGCCTCACAGGTATAAGGAGGAACATTGAATTTGCTTCTCATTCTATTTGTTTTCCCTTTTCATTCTACATGTCTCTTTCAAATTTTCCTCACATTGAAAATTCAACTAGCATTTACATCTATACTGTTTTTTTCTGTGGATTCAAGGAGAGGTTCTGTAAGTTTTTAATGTGAATGATTGCTGGAATTACTTCTAGTTCTTGTGTCAGATTCATACTATGCCTGTTTCTATTCATAAATTACAATATATACTAGTTTATTCTTCCTTCCGCTTTGGATTATTGGAGAAGGCCTTTTCTTTTTAAATGACTTTTTGTTGCTAGAATGGCTTAGCTTTATATTATATTTTCGTTTACCTTGAATATGCAGTTGTATTAGCATATAAGATTCCCTTACCACATTAAAATCACATTCAAATATATTTTGATAAGAAGGTGAATAATCAGCTTGATGTTTCTTTTGAAGCAATTAGAATCTTTAGAGAGCAAAGGACAAGAAGTTGTGTGTGAGTTGATTGGTTAATTGGTTTTGAGTTTAGATCATCTGTAGGTGTTTTAGTTCCTGTATCTCTTTTGTCACTACACTTTATTTTTTTTCAATACCTTTGAATGTAAGCTAGTACATATACATAGTATCTAATCTGTTTCATTTTCCTTTGGTGAATCATTTTCTTTAATGGGTTTTTTGTTCATCTAATATGTTCTCCACATTAAGTAGCTTAAGCATATTTATTTAGTCTTCCGAGTGAGTAATACAACTCTTGCTTCATTTCCTTTGAGATTTTTGAACTATTGTCGGTGTGCAGGTTGGTTTCCCTCTTTGCTTCTTTATATGTCCATATCCAATTCTAGTTAATAAGCTTCTATCTATTCTTTAAATTGATACTTTTTTAGAAATTTAAGGATTTTCATTGTTAGGTATTGAGTTTCTATTGTTGGACGACTTCTATCGTAGCTTGAGGAATAAGAATATTTCATTTGCTTGTGCATTATATGAGTGTAAACTAGAGTAGACTCATATTTTTTGGTAAGTAATGAAATATAATACTCACTTAAGATGTTGGAATAAACTTATATGAGAAAGAAAGACATGATTGAGTTTTCAAAAATGTGGTCGTACCACTCAAACATGGAAACCAAACAGAAGGTGCACTAGAATGAGTAGGAATGAATTTTGAGGCTTCTTTTAATGCATGCAGGTAGATCTTCTAGTTGCTTCACAAAGCTGTAGTCATTTCCCAAAGTTAGGTGTTGTGAACTTACTGCAGACTTAACTTTTATTCCTTCTAGTTGCACGAATTAATTAGGTAATATCTTCTTAGAGACATCACCTTTTACTCGACATGATTTACATCATCCACAACTTACATCTAGAAGTATTATCATCACTAAGTTACATGTTTTTGCTAAGCTTTGGAAAGGCACCCTCTTTTAGTCTTTTCACCGTAATAGATGTTGAATACAAGTAGTTAAAGGAATAATCTCTTCTCATGTTGCATTTTTGTTTACAGGTTTTAGTTTCTGTTTTGTTCCATATGTGAAGTATGTTTTGATTAATACAGAAAGTGTAGGAGATAATTTTTTTTTCATTATTTGGTTTTTCTTCTGGATGGAGGTAGGACATACCCCTTTAATTATCATGGTGCACACAATCTAGCCTCAGTACCCAGGGTCTAGCACCTTGGGTACTATCCTTCAATGATAGTTTAGGTCTCCACTCACCATGATTTAACACCCAGGGTCTAGCACCTCTTGAGGTTAACACACAGAGAATATGAAACAAATACAGGAGGATTTGGCTACTCCAATTGGTGCAACAACTGATTTTGATGAGGTTCCCGATCTGATGCTAGATTATGCTAGATTAGGTCAGGAACTTAATTTATTGGACACTTTATATTTTATGCAAGCGTACATTATCACATAAAATGTGTATGTATTTCTGCTAGTTTTGACATGTGGTTGTTGCAGGATGAATTGTAGGCAGAACTTGAAGAATTTGAAGGTGCTAAATTAGAAGAGCAGCTACTTCAGGAAGCAACTACAACTCCTTCTTCTCCAGTCCATGTTCTTGCAGGGAAGCAACCTGCTCGGCCTATTCCTTAGAAGCATACAACTGAAGAAGATGAACTTGCTGTGATGCAAGAAGAGATGACTCTTTCAGCTAGTCTATCTATTGATGCCCGCACAAGTGAGAACTCAACAATGGTAAAATCTCCTACCAGTTCATTAAAAATATTTTGTTATTTGTTTCTTTCTAAAGGTATTATTTAGAACCTCGAGCTTTTTATGATTTCATATCCTCTTAAACAGTTGCATATTATGATTTTGCTTGCTGGATACGCTTTGACAGATTGGAGTTTGAATGTGCATGGAAGGAATAGAACACAATCCAGTTGTCTATGAGTTAATGCCTGAAATGGCATTTAGAGGGGGTAATATATGAATTCTGTTACACTTAATTTCTGCAATGTAGTGTGAGTCAAGTAGAGTATAATTAAGGCAAATATTGGTTATAATGTTTGTGAAGGCAATCAACATGAAAGGGTAATCTGTTGAGAATTAGGAATTGGATGAATAAACTAAAATACCAATGATTTATACTAATATTAATTAGCTTTACTTAACTATCTCCTAATCTTTAGTCATTCTTTTTGGTTCTTCAATTAATTATATCCCACAATTCCCCCTACATAAACACAGATTCTTATTCCAAATCTTTGTATTCTCTTGAATTTCTGTTTAATCAATCAAATAGTAGAAGTAATAAAACAAATGGCTTGTGTAACCAAAGAGACCATAAACCAAAATCAAGAAATTGATAACAACAATCTTGGAGTTGATACTAGTGGCTTAATGTTGGCTGCTAAATTACCAAAAGTACGCGATGGGGACTCTGTGAGACGTGATTATAAATGTTCTATATGATTTGCGTATATATATTGATTTGGATTGGTTGGCTTACAATGAATACTCTCCAATTATGCACTTTCACATTTATTTCACTAACTTATAATTTTATTTTCAATGTGCAGGAAAATGCCGGTAATTGAATTTGAATTGTGGCAGAAGTAAACTCGATCTATTGTAGTGAAGGATGAAGAGTTTTTGTACTATTGTCATATACGTTTGTATGCATTTGGTATTTTGGAATTTATTGATATTATAGATCTTTAAGCAATTACTTTCTAAGTTTTGGAGTTTTTGGACATGTTTTTTGAAGTTTATTTGAAATATATAGCTTCGATTTAATTTTGTGATCATATTTTTAATATATTCAATTCAATATTGTTGCTCTAGATGAGATATAAAGTTACACTTTATAAGTGTTGTTCTAGATGAGATATAAAGTTACACTTTATAAGTGTTGCTCTAGATTAGATATAAAATTACACTCTATAAGTGTTGCTATATATGAGATATAAAAGGCAACACTTTTGAAGTGTTGCACTATATGACCTATACAAGGCAACACTTTTGAAGTGTGGCCAATAAAACCGCAAAGGCAACGCTTTTAAGTGTAGTATAATAAAATATAGGTGTTGTTAATGCATCACAACAAAGCGTGGCCTTATACTTCTTTGGCTACACTTTATAAGTGTAGCCAAAAGTGGCGACATTTAATAAGTGTTGCCTAATGTCAAAGGTTACGCTTCTTTTGGCCACCCCTAAAAAGTGTTGCCTAAAGTCCAAAAGTGTGGCCTTTTATCAAAGGCCACACTTTTTGCTAGTTTAGGCTACACTTTAGTGGGGTGGCCGTAGGCCTAAAATGGTGTAGGGAGCCTGCTGCCTTAACTTTCTTTCATTCCAATTCCCATTAATCAGAAAATCTTCAACAGTATCATTATTTAAACTGGATACAGCATCAGTATACTTAGCCAATGCTCCAAATCCTAACCAATCATCCCATCAAAAGGAACAATTGCCAGACTTTATTTGCCATTTAATATGATCTTCCACTTTGTGTTTATTATTCATCAAATATTTCCAGACCAATGATTGACCAGTGTCAAAATTCTTTTCCACTAGGTTAGCTCTTTGACAATATTTAGATTTAAGAAATTGTTTCCATATGGAATTGTTAGATCTAAATAGCCACCATTGTTTATATTGAAGAGCAGTACATACATTTGTCAGCCTTCTAATCCCAACTCCCCCTTCTGATTGAGGTATACTCAAAGTCTCCATTGAAGCCCAATGGTACTTATTAGTATCAGAATTCCTTCCCCAGAAAAAATTAGATACAATAGAGTCTATATATTTTATAGTAGTACTAGGAGGAGATATTGCAGCCATAATATGAATAGGAATAGAATGTAAAACATGTTTGATCAAAGTTATTTTTCCCCCAAAACTGAGAATTTTTGTCTGCCAACCTGAAATCTTTTTGGAAATTTGCTCTATTAAATGTGAGTAATATATAATTTTTTGTCTTCCAACATATAAAGGGCAACCAAGATATATAATAGGACTCTCTTTCTGAGAAAAACCAGTAACATGTTGAATAGTATGGATAATATCTTGAGAAGTTTTATCTGGAACCATAAAATAACTCTTCTTTTTATTAATAAGTTGTTGAGAAGACTGTTCATATTCTTTCAAAATATCCATAACTACATGCATAGATTCTCTATTAGTGGAGGTAAAAATAATCACATCATCCGCAAAACTTAAATGATTAATTTGTGGTCCTTTAGGCTCCATACTAAATCCTTTATAAGCAGGATTATTATACACATTATTAAGCATTCTAGTTAAAACTTCTGCTTCTATAATAAAAAGAGCTGGAGATAATGGATCACCTTGCTTAAGTCCTCTTGTTGAGTGAAAAAAACCATGTCTATGACCATTAAAAATAATTGAATACCAATTGTTACTCATGATTCTCCATACTAAGTCAATGAATATATCCCCAAATCCAAATCTTCTCAACACTAAACAAGTAAATGACCAAGACACTCTGTCATAAGCCTTTGTCGTATCCAGTTTAATAACAACATTGTGACCTACATAAGGCTTCTTAATATCATGAATAATTTCCTGAGCCAGCATAATATTTTTAGTAATACACCTTCCTTTTACAAAACCTGACTGATTGTCAGATATTATTGAAGGAAGAATATATGCCAATCTCATGCTTAATAATTTGTAAATAATTTTATTAGTAAAATTGCTTAAACTAATAGGTCTAAGAACAGTGAATCTGTTAGGCTGATAATTTTTGGGAATCAACACCAAACAAGCATGTGACATAAATTTTGTCATCACATGACCACAGAAAAAATAATGAACTGCTGCTAATAAATCCTTTTTAATAATATTCCAACAAGCTTGATAAAATTTACCCCCAATACCATCTGGACCAGGAGGTGAATTTGGATTCATAGCAAATACTACTTGTTTTAATTCTTCCATAGTAGGCATATCTTGAAGCATGTGATTTTGGTCAGGAGTAACTAAAAAAGGAATATGTTGAAGAATCCTTTCATCTATTTTGTTATTCTGACCAGTAAAAATATTGTGATAATAATCACAAGCAGCCTTTGGAATCTGATCATCACCCTCAATCCAGTTATCATTACTATTGCAGATTTTATGAAGTAATAATCTTCTTCTCCTTCCTCTCATTAAAGCATGAAAGACTTAGAATTATTATCTCCTTCTTTAAACCACTGTAACTGAGTGTTCTGCTTTAGAATAGAATCTTCCAATTTCAAGTATCTAATATACTTTGCATTCAATCTCTGTAATTCTTGTCTATTAGTATCAGTTTTATTAATAAGAAAATCCTCTTCAGCCTTCTTAATAGTTTCTTCAAATTCTCTGACTTTAGCAAAAATATCCCCATATTCATTCTTTGACCAAACACTAAGAGTTACAGTCAACCTCTTCAGTTTTTGGTGTAATTGCCAGAAAGGGTTGCCAGTGACTCTAACATCCCAACACTTTTGGACAGTATCCATAAAACTTGGGTTATCTACCCAACAATTTAAGAATTTAAAATATTTTATATGATGAACTTCTTTTTTAATAATTTCTAACAAAAGAGGACAGTGATCTGAACCTACAGCAGAAAGATGTTCAATAGTAGTTTGAGGCATGTTTTCTAGCCATTTGTCATTAACCATAGCTCTATCTAGTCTTTTCCAAACTCTTGCATTTGCATCCCTTTGATTACACCAAGTGAATGGAATCCCTGTGTAACCTAAATCAGTTAAACCACAAGCTTCTATTACACTAATAAATTCAAAGCTTTTATTAATGTTATAAGGTATTCCCCCTAACTTCTCCTCTATAGAAGTAATGACATTGAAATCTCCAATAGTACACCAAGGGATATCCATATTAGAAAGGTGAGGTCTCCTCAGATGGTCTTTACATTTAGCATATATACAGGAAATCAAGAACTTCTCCTTGAGATATGCCATTCCAAATTCTCTATAATATGCTGATCATTGATCTCTAAAATATTGACATTGAGTTCCTTAGACCAGAACAACCAGATTTTACCATTAGAGTTGTTAATTGCATGATCCATTTGCAATTGTATTCTCACCATGTTAAGTTGATTATTATTTGTAAAAGGTTCTAGAATAACAATCAAAGAAAGATGATGAATTTTTCTTAAGGTTTGGAGTCTTTCCAAAGAACTTTCGGTATTAATACTCCTAGCATTCCAACAAATGGCTTTAATCATTAAAAACCTTTAGATCTAGATCTAGTCATGGGCCTGCTAGAGGTTTACGAAGTACTAGTATGATGTTGAGAAGTTTGTTTGTCCTGTTTCCTACCTCTAGGAGACAGACCTTGCTTTGCAGTAATGTCTTAAATTTCTTGAGACCATACATTCTGGGACTTGGAACTTAAATCAATACCCTGAGGATTGTTGATTTGAGTTCCTTCTTCCTCAGAATCATACAAAGATTGATTATCAGGATCCCACTCATTCTCAGAGTTAATAGCCTCATAATCATCATGTTCTATATTTTCCTTACTTTTTCCTGCATCACTCAAGTGCTGCTGCTTCTTTTTAATATTATCTCTTTTCTTTTTACTCAACCTACTTCCAGATTTATTATTAAACCTTTCAGTCTATTGACCTGTATTAGGATCAATTTGTTTTCTAGTTTTTTTAGAGCCAGATATAGGGTCATCCAAATTTCTAGAGTCAATAGCATCCCCCCTCCCTGTGGATCTCCCTTCCTGCATATTAATGGTTATCTCCTTTCCCCCTTCCATACCTCCAACAGCTACACCAACAGATATACAGTATTTAGGGGTATAGGGATAGGGAGCCTTGAGTCAATACCTGTTCTATTTACAGTAACTTGTTGGTGACTTCCTCTGTCTTTTTCAGTGTCTAGATCATCTCTAAATACATCATGAGTCTTTGATCTATCTTTATATTGCTGTTTGTTTCAAGTAGCAGTAATTTGACGTCTTTGATCATGTGTGTGATCTGTATTTTCCTCCCTTTCCTCAACTCCTGTTATCACTTCCTGCACATCCAAATCAATGTAAGTATTTTTTGTAGGAATAGAGGTTATACCTGTTTGTTCCTGCTGCTGTTGAACTACTTCTCTGTTATATTATATCCAGACTGTTGTTGATTATTCCTTCTCCTCTGAGTCTGCCATTGTTGTTGCATATTTTTCTGATTTTTCTCACCTTGATAACCTTGTTGCTGGGCATCATCTTCCCTTATACCTATTTCCCTGTTATCATAAACTGGCAATTCTCTTTGAACATTATGAGGATTGTCTTTTTTTTGTCTATTTTTATCCAACTCTTTATTTTTTTTACTATCCTCATCTCTTTGTTTAATAATGCAATCACATTCTTTATGACCTTAATGTTTACAATAAAAACAATAATCAGGGATACTATCATAAACAATTTTCTGCCACCTACCATCTGTAATATCCTCCCCAATATAACCCATCCAAATATAAGGAGGTCTATCTTTAGTAAGATCTACTTGAATTTTTACACGAGCTTGACTTCCCCTAGTTTTGTTTATAGATGCAGAATCTAAGTACAACACTCTACCAATAGGAGATAATAAACTAGTAATAAACTCCTTATTATGACAATGCCAAGGTAATTCCGGAAGCGAAATCCAAATAGGTACTAAAGGAGTTTCTTCTTCTGGTTTAAAAGTAGGAGTCCAAGCTTAAATTCTCATAGTTTGCCCCTCTATAGTCATACGTTGTTTAGTCCAAACCATGTTATAATCTAGTTCATTATCTAAATCAATATAAACATGACGAGAATTATACTGTGCTATCTTCACTCCCCCTGAAAGTTATGTTTGAAGAATGAAGTTCTTCCTTATTAATTCAACTCTAGGCATCGTATAAACAAATTTTCCTATAAGAGTGAATTTACAAGCAGCAGCTAAATTAGACATAACTTCATTTTTAACATACTGAATAGTAGGTAAATCTTGTTTAGTGGTGATTTCAGGCTCAGACAACTTAATACTCATACCACTCTTCGATTGATTATATCTCAATCTATCAGCGTAGGTCTGAATAACAGTGTAAGGAGCAGGTTCTTGAACTTGATCTTGTCTAGGAAAATTATTAGGATTTCCTAAAGGTTGATCAGTTTTCCCAGTAGGAGGTTTAGGATTATTTCTATTAACAGTATTAGTTATCATGGGAAAATTAGATTGATAATCTGCATCTTGATACCTACCAGTTTCATCTTCAATTCTATGAGTATCAGAAGTGTAGATAGGTATATTACCTGGTAAATCTGTTCTACTGTTGTGAAAACCAACTTTAGAGGACTCACCAACTTGACGACCAGTTTTATACCTAGTTGCTGAATCTCTCTGAAACTCAGTTGCATTTGTATTTCGTTGAGATTCCAAATTTCCTCCATGTCCCTTGTTTGAATTAGCCATTCGTTGTTATTGCTGGGCAAATTGATTTTTGATTTCAAGATTCAACCTCTGAGATTCGACGAGCTCACCAGCCTTTTGAGAGATTTGTTGTTGTTGTTGACTAATTCGATTTTCTTGATGTGAAACCCTAGTCTGCGGTTGGACTCTCTCATCACCCTTGTCTTGAGTTCGATTCTCCTCCCCAATTTGTTGATTTTGTTCATCGATAACAGGGGAAGATTCCCCAGTACCATATCCTTTATGAACCCCTTCCTATTGCGATTGACTATGTGCGATTTGAGACGGATTTATCGCCTCCATAGCTTGCGAGCTGTGCTTTTCAGATCCACCCATTTCTCGACTCGCCTATGCATCTAACCTCAATTTATCGCCATCCTTTCCAGTAATTTTTTGGCCTTTTTCATAATTGTGACGGGATTCATCCAATTCCAGCTCCACCGTAGCAGTATGGATCGCCTCTTCCCTCAACTGCGAATAGGTGGACAAAGAATATTCCGTCACTTCCTGTGCTGCTGAAGGATTAGGATTTCCCTCCATTGTAGATGGATCCGGCGGCCTAAATCTATCATCTGCTGGTAATCCAGCCATCGAAAAATTCCAACAATATTGATCGAATTAGCTGAGCGACTAATTCCTTTAATTTTCCTTGAGAGAATCTATTTTGGACTTAGGGTTTAGGGTTTAGGGTTTAGGGTTAGGGTTAGGATTGGGGCTAGGGTGTAGTTTTTTTATAGGTTTTATGGTTTAGGGTTTAGCATTTGAGGTTTAAAATCTATGGTTTAGTATTTAATATTTGGTTTTGGTATTTTGGGCTTTGGGTTTTGGGTTTATGGTTTATGGTTAGGGTTAGGATAAATGTTAGCTTTAGGGTTAGGGTTTTGTTTTTTTTGGTTTTTGCGTTTAGGGTTTAGGATTTGAGATTTAATATCAATGAGTTAGTGTTTAATGTTTTGGTTTTGGTATTTTGGGCTTGGGGTTAAGAGATTATGGTAGGGTTAGGGTTAGGGTTAATATTAATGTTATGTTTAGGGTTTTGGTTGTTTTTAGGTTATAGGGTTTGAGATTAAGGATTTGAGTTATAATATCTATGGTTTAGTGTTTAATGTTAGGGTTTTGTATTTTGGTCTTTGGGTATTTGGTTTAGTGTTTAGTGTTAGGGTTCATGTTAGGGTTAGGGTTTAGGGTTTTATCTATGTTTTAGGTTTTGGGGTTTAGGATATTTGGTTTAAAATCAATAGTTTTGTGTTTAATGTTTGGGTTTTGGTATTTTAATCTTAGAATGTTTCTGGACTTAGGATTTAGGGTTTAGGGTTTAGGGTTATGGTTATGGTTTTGGTTTTGGTTTTAGTTAGGGCTAGGGTTAGGGTTAGTGTTTAGGTTTTTTAGATTTTAGGGTTTGAGGTTCAAAATTTATGGTTTAGTGTTTAATGATTGGATTTTCGTATTTTGGACTTAGAGTTTTTTTTTCGGACTTAGGGTTTAGGGTTTAGGGTTAGGGTTAGGGTTAGGGTTAGGATTAGGGTTAGGGTGTATGTTATTTTTTAGGTTTTATGGTTTAGAGTTTAGCATTTGAGGTTTAAAATCTTTTGTTTAGTATTTAATGTTTGGGTTTTTGTATTTTGGGCTTAGGGTTTCGGGGGTATGGTTTAGAACTACGGTTAGTGTTAAGGTTTGGGTTAGAGTTAGGGTTAGGTTTTTGGTTTTGGGTTTAGGGTGCAGAATTGAGGTTTAATATCACTGGTCTATTGTTTATTATTTGGGTTTTTGTATTTTCGGCTTGGGGTTTAGGGTTTACGTAGGGTTAGGGTTAGGGTTAATGTTAAGGTTAGAGTTAGGGTTAGCGTTTAGGTTGTTTTTAGGTTTAAGGGTTTGGAGTTAAGAATTTGAGTTGTAATATCTATGATTTATTTTTTAACGTTAGGGTTTTGGCATTTTTGGCTTTGGGCTTAGGGTTAGGGTTTGAGGTAGGGTTAGGGTTAGGGTTACGGTATAGTGTCTTTTTTAGGTTTTAGGTTTTGGGGTTTAGGATTTTTGGTTAAAAATATATGGTTTAGTGTTTAATGTTTGGGTTTTGGTATTTTGGGTTTGGGGTTTTGGGATAATGGTTTAGGGTTAGGTTTAGGGTTAAGGTTAGGGTTTGGGTTAGGGTTAGGTTTTTTTTTTTTAGGTTTTTGGACTTCGAATTTAGGATTTGAGGTTTATTATCAATGATTTAGTATTTAATATTTGTTTTTGGTATTTTGGGCTTGGGGTTTAGGGTTTATTATAGGGTTAGATTTAGGATTTAGGCTATTTCTTAGGTTTTAGAGTTTGGGGTTAAGGATTTGAGTTGTAATATCTATGATTTAGTGTTTAATTTTAGGGTTTTGGTATTTTAGGCTTTGGGTCTAGTTTTTAGGGTTTAGGGTTTGGGTTAAGGATAGGATTAGTGTTAGGGATAGGGTTAAGGTTATGGTTTAGTGTTTCTTTAAGGTTTTAGTTTTTTTGGTTTAGTATTTTCGGTTAAAAATATATGGTTTAGTATTTAATATTTGGGTTTTGGTATTTTGTGCTTGGGTTTTTGGGTTAATGGTTTAGGGTTAGGGTTAGGGTTAAGGTTAGGGTTAGGGTTAGGGTTAGGGTTTAGGCCTTTTTAGGTTTTAGAGTTTGTGGTTTTGGATTTGAGGTTTAAAATCTATGGTTTAGTGTTTAATATCTAAGTTTTCGTATTTTGGACTTAGGTTTTTTTGGACTTAGGGTTTAGGGTTAGGGTTAGGGTTAGGATTAGGGTTAGTGTGTAGGTGTTTTTAGGTTTCATGGTTTAGCAGTTGAGGTTTAAAATCTATGATTTAGTATTTAATAATTAGGTTTTGGTATTTTGGGCTAAGGGTTTAGGGTTTATGCTTTAGGGTAAAGGTTAGGGTTAGGGTTAGTTTTTTTTTTTTTTTAGATTTTTGGACTTAGGGTTTAGTATTTGAGGTTTATATCAATGGTTTAGTTTTTAATGTTTGGATTTTTGTATTTTGGTTGGGTTTAGGATTTATGGTAGGGTTAGGGTTAGGTTAATGTTAAGGTTAGGGTTAGAGGTTTACGTTGTTTTTTAGGTTTTAGGGTTTTGGGTTAAGGATTTGAGTTTTAATATCTATGGTTTAGTGTTCAATGATAGGGTTTTTGTATTTTGGGATTGGGTTTAGGGTTTAGGGTTTAGGTTTAGGGTTAAGGATAGGGTTAGGGTTAGGGTTCGTGTTAGGGATAGGGTTAAGGTTAGTTTTTTTTTTTTTTTAGGTTTTAGGTTTTGGGGTTTAGGATTTTCGATTTAAAATCTATGGTTTGGTGTTTAATGTTTGGGTATTGGTATTTTGGGCTTGGGGTTTTGGTTATTGGTTTAGGGTTAGGGTTACAGTTAAGGTTAGGGTTAGGGGTTGAGTTAGAGTTAGGGTTAGGTTTTTTGTTTTTTTAGGTTTTAGGGATTGTGGTTTAGGATTTGAGGTTTAAAATCTATGGTTTAGTGTTTAATGTCTGGGTATTTGTATTATGGACTAAGGTTTTTTTTTTAACTTAGGGTTTAGGGTTAACGTGTATGTTTTTTAAGGTTTTATGATTCAGGGTTTAGCATTTCATGTTAAAACTCTATTGTTTAGTATTTCATGCTTGGCTTTTGGTATTTTGGGCTTAGGGTTTCGGGTTTATGGTTTAAAGTTAGGGTTAGGGTTAAGGTTAGGGATAGGGTTAGGGTTAGGGTTTTGGGTTCTTTTAGATTTTTGAGTTTAGGTGTAGAATTTTAGGTTTAATATCAATGGTTTAGTATTTATTATTTGGGTTTTGGTATTTTGGACTTGGGGTTTAGGGTTTATTATAGGGTTAGGGTTAGGGTTAATGTTAAGGTTAGGGTTAGGGTTTAGGTTGTTTTTAGGTTTAAGGGTTTGGGGTTAAGGATTTGAGTTGTAATATCTATTGTTTAGTGTTTAACGTCAGGGTATATAATTTTTTGTAGGTTTTAGGTTTTGGGGTTTAGGATTTTTGGTTTATAATCTTCGGTTTTGTGTTTAGTGTTTGGGTTTTTGTATTTTTGGCTTGGGGTTTTGGGTTAACGGTTTAGGGTTAGGGTTAGGGTTAAGGTTAGGGTTTGGGTTTGCGTTAGGATTAGGGTTAGTGTTTAGTTTTTTTTTTTTAGGTTTTTGGGTTTGTGGTTTAGCATTTGAGATTTAAAATCTATTTTTTAGTATTTAATGTTTGGGTTTTGGTACTTTAGGCTTAGGGTTTTGGATATATTTTTTAGGGTTAGGGTTAGGTTTGTTTTTTTTTTAGGTTTTTGGGTTTAGGGTTTAGGATTTTAGGTTTAAATCTATGGTTTAGCATTTATTGTTTGGGTTTTGGTATTTGTTTTTTTAGTTTAATTACCCTTGGAGGGGTAGGGGTTGAGCATCTCCCTAGTCCTTATTATAGATAAATATCAAAATACATGGAGGGGGACATAAACCTTACATCCTATCATAAGGTGGTTCAGAGTCTACTTCCAAATGGAGTTGACTCATCCCCTTACAAAAAAGATTAACCAAGATCTAAGCACCTAAGGAAAGTAAACAAGGGAGACTCTCCCTTTACAATGTCAAAAAACTAAGTCTATCCTATTCTAACCTATTCAAAGTAGCTATAATTTTTAACTATAGCTAAGTTGAAAAGGTGGTCAATACATTGTAAGGAGGCACTTTAATCTTTTTAATCTTCCTTCTTCTGAAATTGGTCATCTCCAGCTTGTCTAGTAAATAGAGTGCTCTTGCTTTTTTGGGTAGTTACTGGTTGTTGATATATATTTGTTGAGCAATGATGTTGTGGTTTTGTTTGGATAAGAAGTCTGCTACACAATTTGCTTCTCTGAGAGTGTGTCTGCAAATGAACTCTTGTGTTTGGTTGATTAAGTTCTGGAGTCCATTGACAAGAAGTGAGACACTCCAATGAGGGGTGGTTTGCTGCCTTATCCAATTGTGAGTCCACTTCTAGGATAATTTTCCTGCAACCAATCTCTAAGGCCCAAGTCATTCCAAAAATTGTTGCTTCAAGTTCAGTTTGGTTGTTGGTGCCTTCTCCTAATGGTGTAGCAAAAGCTAAGGACAATTCCCCTTCTTGATCTCTTATGACCCCACCTGCTCCTATCTTGCCTGGATTTCCTAATGCACTCCCATCCGTATTGATTTTAACCCATAGTACAGGTAGTTGTTTCCAGTTTACCAATGTCACTTTTGTATCATGGAAAAACTTCTCCCCTAGCTGGATCAGTTCTTGCCATCTAGAATGCCATTTGATGTAGTTGTAGTGAGTTGTCATGAGTCTGTAACTGTGCTTGTAAATGGCATACTTGACCCTTCTCACATTAGATTGCTTGCATCCATCTTTATGGGCACATCTATTCTTCCACAAATTCCAACATATAAATATTGGTGTCACTTGCAGTAATATCTTGTGAGCTTCATTTTTGTGTGTAGTTGTCCACCATTTCATGAGGAGATGAGGTAATAATTTGTGGTCTGTCTTGACTCTAGCTGCATCTGCAAAAAAATTCCACACATTTAAAGCAAAAGGGCCATTGTTGAAGGTGTGTTCTATTGTGTCCATCCCGGTCCTGTTACAACAACAAAAACAGTGTGTAGGCTCAATGCCAAAGGTTGTTAGTTTTTCATTAGTGGGGAAATTCCCTTTCAGGGTTCTCCATAATAGAAAAGAAGCTTTAAAAGCAATATTCTTATTCCATATATAAGAGCTGAAAGTAGACTTATTCCTCTTTTCCCTTATGTCATTCCATGCAGATGAACAGTTGAAGCTTCTATCAGTTTTGAGCTTCCAAGTTGTTGCATCGGGGAGGCCTTGTTGTAGAGGAAATTCAGTGGCTAAAATATTGGCTAGTTGACTTGCAGGAGCTTGTTGGATAAACTTCCAATTCCATTGTCCATCTTGCCAGAATTTTGCAACTGTGGTATTATTGAACCTGTGGCTATTAGAAGAGAGACTAGCTAGGTGTACCACCCCTAACTAATCATCCCACTAGAAAGAACAATTGCCAGAGTTGATTTTCCAGTGAATATGTTGCTCAAGTTTCTATCTGTTATGAATCAAATGCTTCCAGGTTAATTAATCCCTTGTATCCCATTTCTTACAAATAGGGTTAGACCTTTGACAATACTTAGCCTTCAGGAAGTCTCCCCAAAGGGTATGTTTTAACTTAAAGACCCACCACTGTTTGTATTGGAATACCATGCAAACATCTTTAATGTTTTTCATACCAATGTCTCCTTCCTCATATGGGAAGCTAAGATTCTTCCAGGAAGCCCAATAGTATTTTTTCTTCTCTTGTCTCCACCCCCAAAAGAAATCTGTCATAAGTCTTTGAGTTTGTTTAAGTATAGTGCTAGGGGGGTGACTGCAGACAGTAGGTGAATAGGTAGGGCTTGCAACACCTTTTTACCAAGATTTCTCTACCTCCATAACTCAACAACTTTGTTTGCCACCCAGAGATCCTGAAAAGAACTTTGTTAATAAGATATGAAAAGTAAATAATCCTAGGTCTACCCACAAATAATGGGCATCCCAGGTAAGTGATAGGTGCCTCTTTTTGCTTGAACCCAGTGATCCTTTTGATCCTTTCCTTAGTGCTGTTAAAAGCATTGGAATGAAACATGAAATGGCTTTTATCTCTGTTAATAAGTTGGCCGGAAGTGTCTTCATAAGAGTTCAAGGTTTTCATAATCAGCTTGAGAGTCCTGAGTCTTCCTGAACTGAAAAGAATAATATCATCTGCAAAACTCAGATGATTCACTTGAGGCCCATTTCTTTCCATGTAGAACCCATGATAGTGTCTGTGATTGTGGAGTATGTTGAGCGATATTGATATTACCTCTTCTCCTAAAATAAATAGGGCAGGAGATAAGGGGTCACCCTGCTTGAGTCCTTTAGTGGAGTGGAAGAAACCATATCACTTACCATTGACAATAATAGAGTACAAATTGTTATCCATGACCCTCCACACCATGTCAATGAATACCTCAGCAAACCCCATCTTTCTAAGTACCATACAAGTTTAAGACCAAGAAACTCTATCATAGGCCTTGGCCATGTCAAGCTTCATGATTACATTACTCCCAATGTTAGGTTGTTTGATTTGATGGATAATTTCCTGTGCAAGCATGATATTCTCTGAAATGCTTCTACCTTTGACAAACACAGATTGGTTAGTAGAAATCAAAGTAGGAATGAAGAGACAAAGTCTAGAACTAATTAGCTTTGAAATGATTTTACTAGTAAAATTCCTTAAGCTAATAGGTCTAGACTTAGTAAGTTTAGTAGGATTAGATACTTTAGGAAGAAGAACAATACAAGAATGAGAGAAATATTTAGGTATCCTTTGGCCACTGAAAAAAGCTTAAATGACCTCAAATAAATCCTCTTTGATAATGTGCTAGGTTTTCCGGACAAAGTACCCATTCATGCCATCAGGACCTGCTGAAGAAGTAGGGTTCATAGAAAACACTACTTCTTTAAGCTCTTCCATAGAGGGGGGGGGGTAATTTATCTCTCATTCTGATCCTGCTGAACCATTCTGGGAATGCATTCTAATGTTTCTTCATTAATGTGTTTATCCTCACCTGTTAAAAGCTCCTGGAAATTGTCACAAGCTGCATTAGCAATGTTATACTCTCCTTGTAACAGTTCCCCATCATTCCTGAGAATTCTGTGAATGAATAACCTCCTTCTCCTTCCCCTTATAAAGGAGTGAAAATATTTAGTTTTAGGATCCCCATCATTGAACCACTGTATTTGTGTTTTTGTTTCATGATAGAATCCTCAAACTTCAGGTATCTTATGTATTCTGCATTAAGCTCATGGTGAACTGCTCTGTTGGTTTTGTTGTGATTTTGAATAAGGTTATCCTCAACATTCTTGACCTTTTCCTCATATTCTTTTACCTTAAGGAAAATGTCATCCCTTTTGGACCAGGAACTTAAGGTGTTAGAGAGTCTTTTCAATTTTTGGTGGAATTTCCACATACCAGTGCCCTATACTTCCCTTTCCCAACATGCTTTGATGGTATCCAAAAAATTTGGATGATCCACCCAGCAGTTAAGAAATTTGAAGTATTTAGTTTTACACTCTTCTTTTGTAATCATCTCCATAAGGAGAGGGCAATGGTCTGACCTCATAGAAGATAGGTGAGTGATGGTAGTTAGGGGCATCTTCTCTAACCATTCATCATTTACCATGGCCCTGTGAAGTCTTTTCCAAATTTTGTGATGAATGCCCTTTTTGTTGGACCATGTAAATGTTTTTCCACTAAAGCCTAAGTCTACTAGACCACAGGCCTCAATAAAAGCAATGAAATCCAAACTTTTCCTCATATTGTAAGGTACACCCCCAGCTTTTCCTCAGTGGAAGTAATCACATTGAAATCCCCTACAAAGCACCAGGGTTCACTGTTAGCAGTGGACTGATGAAGCATCCTATCCCACAAAGGTCTTCTGAGCTGTTCTTTACATTTAGCATACACAAAAGTTATGATGAAATGATTTTGAAGCTTATTGTGACCAAGTTTACAGGTAATTTGTTGTTCATCCACTTCCAAGATTTCACAATCTATGTCTATGTTCCAAAACATCCAAAAAATTTCCATTACAATTACTACAATAACTGTCCATGGCTAATTGGTTTTTGAAACTTTGGATCTCATCCTTATCTGAAAAAGGTTCTAAGATAGCAATAATAGAGAGGTGATGCATTTTCCTGAGAATTTTCAATCTTTCCAAAACTCCTTGAGTGTTGATTCCCCTCACATTCCATGTGATTATACTAATCATTGGTATAATCTGGATGTGAAGATCCTGGTGTTTGGTTTGCCTGAAGTGACAGTGTTGATGTCTTGTTCAATGAATTTGTCATATTGTAGACCCCTTGGAGACAGACCTTGACTGTCAGCCACCTGTTGGATATCTTCCCGAAGGCTCTGATCATTATTGGGACTAAAAGCTTTAATTAGAAGATCACTAGTCTCATTATCATCATCAGTTTCTTGGAGATATTGATTGTCTATATCTATATCATCTTCAGAATTTTCTGGGGTATATTCATCCATAGTGGGAATAGTATTGGTTTGGCAGATTTTATCAGGAGGAACTGTGGGAGGAGGAGTCCTATATTGACTATGTAAGGGTGTTATATTCAATGAGTGATCATCATTTACCATTATGAATTTTTTACACCCTTCTCCATTCTTTTCATGTTCCTCCCTTTGAGTACTCTCTTGTTGCTTGCTTTGTCTCCTTTTCTCTGCATATCTCTTTTGCTTACTTGGCTTATTTTTGCTCTTTGGAGATTTTCCTTGTTTTCTAGTGCCAGCATTGTTATCCAAGTCTTTGTCAACTGTTTGATTGGTTTGGTTGTGGCTAGTATTTTCTCCCCAGATTTCCTGTTTCTGTCTCTATTTCCTTTTTCCTGCTTTTCCACCTCAATTTGTTTTTGTGGCTGTTTGTTGTATTGATTTGGATCAGGTTGTTGGTTTCCTATATTGTCTGTGGCTCTACAGTATGTGGTATGGTCAGATTTCAAACCCTCATGAAGAACATGAGGCAAATTCTCCTCGTTGGATACCCATTCCTGCAAGTTAGTTTGTTTCTGCTGATTACCCCCTTCCATCCCTCCTTCAACTTCATCATTAGCAGCAGACACATCAATAAGATAGTAATAAGAGATAGGTTGCATAGCTATGATTCATGCATCCTTGCTATTACAGTCTTTCCTGTTTTGTATCTTCTGCTTGCTTTTGGTGGTGTCATTGGCCATTGTTGTTGTGTTCCTCTGTGTTAGCTCCTCCTTCCCTCATTGTTCTTTTTCCTGCAAATTCAGATTAGCAAAAGGATTTTTCTATAAATTATTGAGAATACCTGATTGAAGATTTGTGGTTGGAGGTTGTTCATCTACCATCCTGTTGTGAGTTGTTACAGGTTTCCAGCTAGTCTTTTGAGCTTTCTCCTCTTGTTGCTTGTTATTTTTTCTTTTTTGTGTATGCCATTCCTCTTCCTTTTGTTGATCTTCTTGCTTGAGGGTACTCCTGTCATTGGTGTTGTGCTGCTGTTTCTCCATTGAGTCTTTTGCCTTTGCTGTATGGCTCTCCTTTCCCTTATGATTTTGGTTTTCTTTATTTCTGTCCTTGTCTTTCTTTTCATTTTGCTTTTCCTTTCTCTGTCTGTATTCCTCATCTCTCATCTTGGATTTACATTCCTCTATGTAGTTGCCCTGATGTCTATAGTATTCACAATAAGGAGGAATATTTTCATATTCCACCGGTTGCCATATGCCTATAATATCATCCTCATTATGTAATACAACCCACACATGTCTAGGCCTAGGCTTGGTTAAATATATTTGCATTTTCACTTTAGCCATACCTTCTCTTTACCTTTTGATTGAAGATGTGTCCAAGTATAAAACCATTCCACTGATTCTAACAAAGGAATGAGGAAAGGTTTTTTAAAGAAGTGCCATGGAAGTCCTGGCAAGAGGATCCAGACAGGGACTATATGAGTTTCTTCTTCAGGAGTAAAAAATGGAGTCCATGCTTGTATCCTCATAAGCTTACTCTCAATAGTCATTCTTTGTTGTGTCCAAACTATGTTGTAGTCCAGCTCATTTTGAAGGTCAATGAAAACATGTTTGGCATTGTAATGAGCAATATTGACCCCTCCCACTCAATTGAGTCTTCTAAATGAAGCTTTTTCTGATGAGTTCAACCTTTGTCATAGTGGTACTAAACTTCCCGACCAGAGTTTACTTGTAGTCCACCGTTAGAGTATGCGTGTAATCATAGATATCAAAATAACTGCAGGTTGGCCTTGTTTAGTAGTTTGTCTGGGGGTAGTTTTCAGAACAATTTTGGGGTCTTGAGCTGCGTGGATGTGTCTTAGTGTAGCAGCCAAGGTTTGGACAATTGTGTAGGGAGATGGTTGAGGGACATGCTCTTGATTATTTGTCTGGGGAGCTCTAGAATTGGTAGGATCATTTGGTTTGGGAGTGGTTGCATTTTGACTGTTAGTTTGGACATTGGGAGTTCGCTTGTCAAAATTGCTAGAGATTTTTGAAAAATCTCTATGATAACTGTGTTGATTCCCATTTTCAACCTAATTTGGTTGCAGAATTTGTACCATTTTTCCATTCTCAATCCCCTGGTTTTGGAAATTTTTGTTCAAGAAGTCTTTCATTTTGTTCCCTTTGTTCTGTTCAATAATCACAGCATCACTTTGTCCCATGTCATTATCATGCACATGGGCAAAATTGTCATTAATATTAATTGGATTATGAACAGGATTGAAGGAAGTAGACTTACCTGATGGACGTTGCTCCTCTTCAACATTTGTGTGCTGCCCCTGAGGATTCTGTTGTTGTCCTGGTCTTCTTGCTTGTACACGACCATTTGTGTGGTTGCCTTTCATACCTGTCATTCAGTGTCCTGCATTTCTAGGGGAATTTTCAACTGGTTTAACTCAAAATGAGAATTGTGATGGGCTTTCCATATCAACTATTTCCTTAGATGCAGTTCCTGAGCTGATTTGTTGACCGTTAGAGTCCAGACCTACCTCATTGTCCCTGTTCTATAGTCGATCTTGCTCAGTGATTTCCATGTGTTCTTGTGTGAAATGATTAGAAAAGTTAGTGAGATGGATATCCTGCTCAATGAACTGCGTTTCTTTAGTCTCCTTGCCCTGAGTATTTCTTCGAACAATTTTCCGATAGCCGGAGTTCATGGTACCTGTGACATGTCTTCCCAAATAACCTGAAATTGTTGTAAGATGCTCCTCTTATATAGGGTAATAAACCCCAGTAGTTAGTTCTTCTCATAACAGCTAGGAAGTTGTTCGATTTTGGGATCAATTTTTTTGCGATATACCTGCGATTCCTCTAGAAATCACCTCTTCCTTTTTGTCAATTGGCAAGGTGGAATTCGTTGATTTCTTAGTATGTTATAGCTGTTGCTTGGTATAACCATTCCCTGTGTCATTGTAATCCTTATTCATCCTAATAGATTTTGGAGAAATAATTTCATGATTCCCGTTTATTCACTCTTGGAATCTGTACAGTTCATCGCCTCTTTCATATGCGACTTCCCAGAGTTTTATGGTGAATTAGAGGGTGATTCTTTGTTCATTGTGTTTGGTGTCTTCTGGCGCCCCTGTTGGGACAGGTCCGGTGGCCTTAGAGAAGTCTCCGGTGGCTCACGCGCTATCCCTTTGAATCTAAACTAGCCGTTAGAGTTGGCTGTTACTAATTCCAAGAGAGAACGTGTTTTTAGAGAGATATTAGAGAGAGAAAAATTTTGAGCATTTGGGAAGCGATGGTATTTTGGGCTTAGGGTTACGGTTAGGTTAAGGTTAGGGTTAGGGTTTTGGGTTTTTTAGGTATTTGGGTTTAGGGTTTAGGATCTGAGGTTTAATATCAACGGTTTAGTGTTTAATGTTTGGGTTTTGGTATTTTGGGCTTGGGGTTAAGGGTATATGGTAGGGTTAAGGTTAGGGTTATTGTTAGGGTTAGGGTTAGGGTTTAGGGTTTAGGTTTAGAGATAGGGTTTAGCATTTTGTGTTAGGGTTACGGATAGGGTTTGGGTTAGGGTTTGTGTTAGAGATTGTCTTAGGGTTAGGGTTTAGTTTTTTTTTTAGGTTTTAGGTTTTGGGGTTAAGGATTTTTCTGTTTGAAATCTATGGTTAGTGTTTAATGTTTGGGTTTTCGTATTTTGGGCTTGGGA
Source organism: Solanum sitiens (assembly GCA_016801875.1). NCBI lineage: Eukaryota > Viridiplantae > Streptophyta > Magnoliopsida > Solanales > Solanaceae > Solanum > Solanum sitiens. Next base: position 167,881 of record JABWTJ010001063.1, read on the forward strand.
TTTCGGGTTAATGGTTTAGGGTTAGGGTTAGGGTTAAGGTTAAGGTTAGGATTTGGATTAAGTCTAAAATATGAAAATCCAAACATTAAACACTAAACCATAGATTTTAAACCTCAAATCCTAAACCACAAACCCTAAAACCTAAAAAAAACTAAACCCTAACCCTAACCCTAACCCTAACCTTAACCCTAACTCTAACCTTACCACTAAACCATTAACCCTAAACCCCAAGCCCAACATACCAAACCCAAACTTTAAACACTAAACCATATATTTAAAATAAAAAATCCTAAACACCAAAACCAAACACTTAAAAAAAAATAACCCTAAACCTATCCCTAATATGAACCCTAACACTAACCCTATTCCTAAACCCAAAGTCCAAAGTACCCAAACCCTAACCCTAACCCTAAACCCTAAACCCTAAGCCCTAAGCCCTAGGTCAAAAAAGTCCTAAAAAAACATAAGTCCAAAATACGAAAAACCAAACATTAAACACAAAACCCTGAATCCTAAACCCTAAACCCTACACCATAAACCCTAAAACCTAAACCCTAAGCCCTAAGCCCTAGGTCAAAAAAAGACCTAAAAAAAACATAAGTCCAAAATACGAAAGCCCAAACATTAAACACAAAACCATAAATCCTAAACCCTAAACCCTACACCACAAACCCTAAAACCTAAAAAAACATAAACCCTAACCCTAACCCTAACCCAAACCCTAACCCTAACCTTAACCCTAACCCTAACCCTAAACTATTAACCCTAAACCCCAAGCCCAAAATACCAAAAACTAAATATTAAACACTAAACCATAGATTTTAAACCAAAAATTCTAAACACCAAAACCTAAAACCTAAAAAAGACACTAAACCCTAACCCTTAACTCTATCCCAAACACGAACTCTAACCCTAACCCTATGCTTAACCCTAACCCTAAACCCTAAACCCAAAGCCCAAAATACCAAAACCCTAACATTAAACACTAAACCATAGATATTACACCTCAAATCCTAAACCCTAAACCAAAAAACCTACAAAAATCCAAAATCTTAACCTTAACCCTAAACTATTAACCCTAAACCCCAAGCCCAAAATACCAAAAACCAAATATTAAACACTAAACCATAGATTTTAAACCAAAAATTCTAAACACCAAAACCTAAAACCTAAAAAAGACACTAAACCCTAACCCTTAACTCTATCCCAAACACGAACTCTAACCCTAACCCTATGCTTAACCCTAACCCTAAACCCTAAACCCAAAGCCCAAAATACCAAAACCCTAACATTAAACACTAAACCATAGATATTACACCTCAAATCCTAAACCCTAAACCCAAAAACCTACAAAAATCCAAAATCTTAACCTTAACCCTAACCCTAACCCTAAACCATTAACCCAAAAATCTAACCCCAAAATGCAAAAATCCAAACATTAAATACTAAACCATAGATTTTAAACCTGAAATGCTAAAACTTGAACCATAAAACATAAAAAATAAAAAACTACACCCTAATCCTAATCCTAACCCTAAACACCAAACCCTAAACCCTAACCTTACCATAAATCCTAAACCCCAAGCCCAAAATACCAAAACCCAAACATTAAACACTAAACCATTGATATTAATACTCAAATCCTAAACACTAAACCCAAAAACCTAAAAAAACAAGACCCTTACCCCCTTAACCCTAACCCTAACCCTAAACCATAAACCTGAAACTCTAAGCCCAAAATACCATCGTTTCCCCACTTTTTAAATTCTTTCTCTCTCTCTAAACTCTCTCTAAAACGCGCGCTCCCAAGAATATTCTAACAGCCATATTCCAACGGCTAGTTCAGCTGGACATAAATAATGCGTGAGTTGCTGGAGGTCTCTTTCAGACCGCCGGACCAGCCCCAACAGGGGCGCCTGCTGAACACGAACAAAACCAACTATTGATCACCCTCTAATTCGTCATATAGCTCTGGGAATTCAAAGATTAAATAGGCGATGAACAGTACGAATTCTAAGAGTGAAATAGATGAGAATCACGAAATTATTTCCCAGATTTTGTTAGGCTGGATCAAGGTTACAAGGAAGCAGAGGATCATTCTACTCATCAAGAGCTACAACATACACCAAAATCAAAGAATTCCACCCTGCCAATCGAGAGAACTGGATAGGCAAATTCTAGAATTTTTTTAGATAAATAACAAGATAATCGATCTCACAATCGAGCATCTTACCAGTTGATGCGAGGTGTTTCACCGACTGGGTTTACTCCCCCATGGACGATGTGCATCTTTCAACAATTTCAAGCGAAATGGGAGGACAACTTGCAGATACCATGAACTCTGGTGGTCGAAAAATCGCTCGAAGGAACGCTAATGGCGAGGATGATAACGGAACACACTATACTAAATAAGATGTCCATAGATTTTAACCTCAAATCCTAAACCCTAAACACTAAACCCTAAGTCCAAAAAGAAAACCCCAAGTCCAAAATATGAAAACCCAAACATTAAATACTAAACCATAGATTTTAAACCTCAAATCCTAAACCAAAAACCCTAAAATCTAAAAAAAACATAAACCCTAACCCTAAACCAAACCCTAACCCTAACCTTAACCCTAACCCTAACCCTAAATCATTAACCCAAAACCCCAAGCCCAAAATACCAAAACCCAAACATTAAAGCCTAAACCATAGATTTTAAACGAAAAAACCTAAACCCAACCCTAACCCTCTTCCTAACACGAACCCTAACCCTAACCCTATCTTTAACCCTAACCCTAAACCCTAAACCCTAAACCCTAAACCCAAAGCCTAAAATACCAAAACCCTAACATTAAACAATAAACCATTGATATTACAACTCAAATCCTTAACACCAAACACTAAAACCTAAACAACAACCTAAACTCTAACCCTAACCTAACATTAACCCTAACCCTAACCCTACCATAAATCCTAAACTCCAAGCCCAAAATATTAAAACACAAACAGTATACACTAAACCATTTATAGTAAACCTCAAATGTTAAACCCTAAACCCAAAAATCTAAAAAAAACAAAACCTTACCCTATTTCTAACAATAACCTTAACCCTAACCCAAACCCTAAACCATTAATCCGAAACCCTAAGACCAAAATACAAAATTGAATACTAAACCATAGATTTTAAACCTCAAATGTTAAACCCTAAACCATAAAACCTAAAGAAACCTACAACCTAACCCTAATCCTAACCTTAACCCTAACCCTAAACCCTAAGTGAAAAAAACTCCAAAAAACACCCTAAGTCCAAATTACGAAAACCCAACCATTAAACACTAAACCATAGATTTTAAACCTCAAATCCTATATCATAGACCGTAAAAACCAAATAAAACCTAAACCCTAACCCTAACGAACCCAAACCCTAAATCTAACCTTAACCCTAACCCTAACCCTAAAACATTAACCCAAACCCCAAGCTCAAAATACCAAAACCCAAACATTAAACACTAAACTGTAGATTTTAAACCAAAAATCCTAAACCCTAAACCCTAAACCCTAAGCCTAACCCTATCCCAAACATGAACCCTAACCCTATCCCTAAACCCTAAACCCTAAACCCAAAGCCCAAATACCAAAACCCTAACATTAAACACTAAACCATAGATATTACAACTCAAATCCTTAACCTAAAACACTAAAATCTAAAAAAATCTATACCATAACCATAACCCTAACATTACCATACCCTAAACCCTAAGCCCAAAATACCAAAATCCAACATTAAACACTAATCCATTTATATATAACCTCAAATCCTAAACCCTAAATCCAAAAACCTAAAAAAACAAAAACTCTAACCCTAACCCTAACCCTAACCTTAACCCTATACTATAAACCAAAAACCCAAAGACCAAATACAAAAATCAAAACATTAAATACTAAACAATAGATTTTAAACTTCAAATACTAAACCCTGAACCATAAAACCTAAAAAAACTTACACCCTAACCCTAACCCTTAACACTAAACCCTACCTCCAAAAAGAAAACCCTAAGTACAAAATACGAAAATCCAAACATCAAACATTAAACCATAAATTAAAACCTCAAATCCTAAACCACAAATCCAAAAACCCAAATAAAGACTAAACCCTAACCCTAACCCTAACCCAAATCCTAACCCTAACCTTACCCCTAACCCTAACCTTAAACCATTAACCCGAAACCCCAAGCAAAAAATACCAAATCCTAATATTAAACAGTAAACCATATATTTTAAACCAAAAATTTTAAACCCCTAACCTAAAACCTAAAAAATACCTAAACATTAACCATATCCCTATCCCTAACACAAACCCTAAACCTAAACCTATCCTTAACCCTAACCCTAAACCCTAAACCAAATGCCCAAAATACCAAAACTCTAACATTAAATACTAAACCATAGATATTACAACTCAAATCCTTAACGCCAAACCCTAAAACCTAAATAACAACCTAAACGCTAACCCTAACCCTATCATAAAACCCTAAACCCCAAGCCCAAAATACCAAAACCCCGACATTAAACACTAGACCTTTGATATTAAACCTCAAATCCAAAACCCTAAACCCAAAAACATAAAAAAAAATAAAACCCTAACCCTAACCTTAACCCTAACCTAACCTTAAACAATAAACCCAAAACACTAAGCCCAAAATACCAAAACCCAAACATTAAATTCTAATCAATTGTTTTTAAACATCAAATGCTAAACCCTTTACCATAAAACATAAAAAAAAACTTCACCCTAACCCTAATCCTAAACCTAAACCCTAAATCCTCAACACTAAGTCCAAAATATGAAAACTCAAACATTAAACACTAAACCATAGATTTTAAACCTCAAATCCAAATCCACAAACCTTAAAACCTAAAACAAACCTAAACCCAAACCTTAACCCTAACCCAAACCCTAAACCATTCACATAAATCCCAAGCCCAAAATACAAAAACCAAAATATTAAACACTAAACCATAGATTTAAAACCAAAATTCCTAAAACCTAAAAATAATACTAAAGCCTAACTCTAACCCTATCCCTAACACAAACCCTAGAACTAACCCTATCCTTAACCCTAACACTAAACCCTAAACCTTAAACACAAAGCCCAAAATACCAAAACCCTAACATTAAACACTAAACCATAGATATTACAATTCCAAAACATTACCCCAAACCCTAAAACCTAAAAAAAACAAACTAAACCCTAACCTTAACCCTAACATAAACCCTAACCCTATTATAATCCCTAAACACCAAGACCAAAATATCAAAACCAAAATATTAAACACTAAACCATTGATATTAAACCTCAATTCCTGAACTCGAAACCCAAAAACCTAAATAAAAAAACCCTAACCCTAACCCTAACCTTAACCCTAACCCTAACCCTAAACCATAAATCAGAAACACTAAGCCCAAAATACAAAAACCCAAACATTAAATACTAAACAATTGATTTTAAACATCAAATGCTAAACCCTGAACCATAAAACCTGGAAAAAAAACCACACCCAAACCCTAATCCTAACTCTAACCCTAAACCTAAACCCTAAACCCTAAGTCCAAAATACAAAAACCCAAACATTAAACACTAAACTAAACCTCAAATCCTAAACCACAAACCCTAAAACCTAAGACAAACCTAAACCCTAACCCTAAGCCTAACTCAAATCCAAACCCTAACCCTAAGCTTAACCCTAACCCAAACCCTAAACCATTAACCGAAATCCCAAGCCCAAAATACGAAAACCAATATTAAACACTAAACCATAGATTTTAAACCAAAATTCCTGAAACCTAAAAAAAAAAAACTAAACCCTAACCCTAACCCTATCCCTAACACAAACCCTAACCCTAACTCTATCCTTAAACCTAACCCTAAATCCTAAACCTTAAACACAAAGCCCAAAATACCAAAACCCTAACATTAAACACTAAACCATATATATTACAATTCAAAATCTTAACCCCAAACCCTAAAACCTAAAAAACAACCTAAACCCTAACACTAACCCTAAAATAAACCCTAACCCTAACCCTACAATAAACCCTAGCCCCCAAGCCCAAAATATTAAAACCCTAATATTAAACACTAAACCATTGACATTAACCCTCAAATACTGAACCCGAAAGCCAAAAACCTAAATAAAAAAAACCCTAACCCTAACCCTAACCTTAATCCTAACCCTAACACTAAACCATAAATCAGAAACCCTAAGTCCAAAATACTAAAACGCAAACATTAAATACTAAACAATTAATTTTAAACATCAAATGCTAAACCCTGAACCATAAAACATAAAAAAACCAACACCCTAACCCTAATCCTAACCCTAACCCTAACCCTAAAACCCTAAGTCCAAAATACGAAAACCCAAACATTAAACACTAAATCATAGATTTTAAACCTCAAATCCTAAACCACAAACACGAAAATCTAAAACAAACCTAAACCCTAACCCTAACCCAAACCCTAACCCTAGCCCTATCCTTAACGCTAACCCTAAACCCTAAACCTTAAACACAAAGCCCAAAATACAAAAACCCTAACATTAAACACTAAACCATAGATATTGTAATTCAAAACCTTAACACTAAACCCTAAACCCTAAAAAAAAACATAAACCCTAACCCTAACCCTACCATAAATTCTAAACCCCAAGCCTAAAATATCAAAACCCAAATATTAAACACTAAACCATTGATATTATACTTCAAATCCTTAACCCTATACCTAAAAACCTAAAAAATAAAAACCCTAAGCCTAAACCATAAACCCACAACACTAAGCCCAAGATACAAAAACCCAAACATTAACACTAGACCATTAATATTAAACCTCAAAACCTAAACCCTAAACCCAAAAACATAAAAAAAAACTAAAACCCTAACCCTAACCCTAACCTAACCTTAAAACATAAACCCAAAACCATAAGCCCAAAATACAAAAACCCAAACATTAAATACTAAACAATTGATTTTAAACATCAAATGCTAAACCTTGAACCATAAAACATAAAAAAATCCTTCACCTTAACCCTAATCCTTACCCTAACCCTAACCCTAAACCCTAAACCCTAAGTCCAAAATATGAAAACTCAAACATTAAACACTAAACCATAAATTTTAAACCGCAAATCCAAAACCACAAACCCTAAAACCAAAAACAAACCTAAACCCTAACCCTAACCCTAACCCAAACCCTAAACCATTAACAAAAATCCCAAGCCCAAAGTACAAAAACCCAAATATTAAACACTAAACCATATATTTTAAACCAAAATTCCTAAAACCTAAAAATAAAACTAAACCCTAACTCTAACCTTATCCCTAACACAAACCCTAACCCTAACCCTAAACCCTAAACCTTAAACACAAAGCCCAAAATACCAAAACCCTAACATTAAACACTAAACCATAGATATTACAATTCAAAAACTTAACAACAAACAATAAAACATAAAAAAAAACTAAACCCTAACCCAAACCCTAAGATAAACCCTAACCCTATTATAATCCCTAAACCCCAAGCCCAAAATATAAAAACCAAAATATTAAACACTAAACCATTGATATTAAACCTCAAATCCTGAACTCGAAACCCAAAAACCTAAAAAAAAAACCTTAACCTTAACCCTAACCCGAACCCTAAACCGTAAATGAGAAACCCTAAGCCCAAAATACAAAAACCCAAACATTAAATACTAAACAATTGATTTTAAACATCAAATGCTAAACCCTGAACCATAAAACCTAAAAAAAAAAAAAACTATTCCTAATCCTAACTCTAACCCTAACCCTAAACCTTAAACCCTATGTCCAGAATACAAAAACCCAAACATTAAACACTAAACCATAGATTTTAAACCTCAAATCCTAAACCCTAAAACAAACCTAAACCCTAACCCTAACCCTAAACTTAACCCAAACCCAAACCCTAAACAATGAACCAAAATCCGAAGCCCAAAATACGAAAACCCAAATATTACACACTAAACAATAGATTTTTAAACCAAAATTCCTGAAACCTAAAAAAAACTAAACCCTAACCCTAACCCTATTCCTAACACAAACCCTAACACTAACCTTATCCTTAACCCTAACCCTAAATCCTAAACCTTAAAAACGAAGCCCAAAATACCAAAACCCTAACATTAAACACTAAACCATAGATATTACAATTCAAAATCTTAACCCCAAACTCTAAAACCTAAAAAAAACCTAAACCCTAACACTAACCCTAAAATAAACCCTAACCCTAACCCTACAAGAAACCCTAAACCCTAAGCCCAAAATATTAAAACCAAAATATTAGACACTAAACCATTGATTTTAAACCTCAAATCCAGAACCCGAGATCCAAAAACCTAAGTAAAAACAACCCTAACTGTACCCCTAACCTTAACCCTAACCCTAACCCTAAACCATAAATAAAAAACCCTAAGAAGAAAAAACTAAAACCCTAACATTAAATACTAAACAATTGATTTTAAATATCAAATGCTAAACCCTGAACCACAAAATATAAAAAAAACTACACCCTAACCCTAATCCTAACCCTAACACTAAACCTAAAACACTAAGTCCAAAATACGAAAACGCAAACATTAAACACTAAATCCTAGATTTTAAACCTCAAATCCTAAACCACAAACCCCAAAATCTAAAACAAACCTAAACCCTAACCCTAACCCAAACCCAAACCCTAACCCTAATCTTAACCCTAACCCAACCCCTAAACCATTAACCAAAATCCGAAGCCCAAAATACGAAAACCAAAATATTAAACACTAAACCAAAGATTTTAAACTAATATTCCTAAAACCTAAAAAAACTAAACCCTAACCCTAACCCTAACCCTAACCCTATCCTTTACCCAAACCCTAAACCCTAAACCTTAAACACAAAGCCCAAAATACAAAAACCCTAACATTAAACACTAAACCATAGATATTATAACTTAAAACCTTAACCCTAAACCCTAAAACCTAAAAAAATAACCTAAACCCAAACCCTAACCCTACCATAAACCCTAAACCCCAAGCCTAAATATCAAAAACCAAATATTAAACACTAAACCATTAATATTAAACCTCAAATCCTTAACCCTATACCCAAAAACCTAAAAAAAAAAAACCATAAACCATAAACCCGAAACACTAAGCCCAAAATACCAAATCCCAAACATTAAATACTAAACAATTGATTTCAAACATCAAATGCTAAACCCTGAACCATAAAACCTAAAAAAACCTACACCCTAACCCTCATCCTAACCCTAAACCTAACCCTAAACCCTAAAACCTAAGTCCAAAATACGAAAACAAAAACACTAAACACTAAACCATATATTTTAAACCAAAATTCCTAAAACCTAAAAAAAAAATCCCCAACCCTAACCCTAACCCTAACCCTATCTCTAACATGAACCCTAAACCCAGAGCCCAAAATACCAAAACCCTAACATTAAACACTAAGCCATAGATATTACAACTCAAATCTTAACCCCAAATGCTAAAACCTAAAAAACAACCTAAACTCTAACCCTAACCCTACCATTACCATAAACCCTAAACTCCAAGCCCAAAATACCAAATCCAAACATTAAACATTAAACCATTGATATTAAACCTCAAATCTTAAACCCTAAACCCAAAAACCTAAAAAAATCTAAAACCCTAACCATAACCCTAATTGTAACCTTAACCCTAACCTTAACATTAAACCATAAACCCAAAACCCTAAGACCAAAATACCAAAACCCAAACATTAAGTACTAAAGCATATATTTGAAACCTCAAATGCTAAATCCTGAACAATAAAACCTAAAAAAATATACACCCTAACCCTAAACATACTCTAACCCTAACCCTAAACCCTATGTCCAAAATACGAAAACCGTATGTCCAAAATATGAAAACTCAAACATTAAACATTAAACCACAGATTTTAAACCAAAAATCCTAAACCCCAAAACCCAAAACCTAAAAAACACTAAACCCTAACCCTACCACTATCTCTAACATGAACCCTAACCCTAACCCTATTCTTAACCTTAACCCTAAACCCTAAATCCTAAAGCCAAAGCCCAAAATACCAAAACCATAACAGTAAACACTAAACCATAGATATTACAACTCAAATACTTAACGCCTTACCTTAAAACCTATAAAAAAAAACTAAACCCATACCCTAACACTAACCCTAAACCATAAACCATAAACCCTAAGTCCAAAATACGAAAACCCTAAGTCCAAAAATATGAAAACCCAACATTAAAAACTAAATCATAGATTTAAATGTCAAATCCTAAACCACAAACTCTAAAATCTAAAAAAAAACTAAACCCTAAACCTATTCCTTACCCAAACCCTAACTCTAACCTTAACCCTAAGAAACCGCAAGCCCAAAATACCAAAAACCTAAACATTAAACACTAAACCATAGATTTTAAAACAAAAATCCTAAACTCCAAAACCCAAAACCCTAACCCTAACCCTATCTCTAACCCTAACCCTAACCCTAACCCTAATCCTATCCTTAACCCTAACCCTAACCATAAACCCTAAACCCAAAGCCCAAAATACTAAAACACTAACATTAAACACTAAACCATAGATATTAAAACCCAAATTCTTAACCCCAAACTCTAAAAGCTAAAACATAACCTAAACCCTAACCCTAACCCTAACATTAATCCTAACCCTTACCCTACCTAAATACTAAACCCCAAGCCCAAAATACCAAAACACAAACATTAAACACTAAACCATTGATATTAAACCTCAAATCCTAAACCCTAAACCCAAAAATCTAAAAAAAAAAACTAAGCCTAACCCTAACCCTAACCTTAACCCTAACCCTAACCCTAAACCAAAAACCCAAAACCCTAATCCCAAAAAAGCAAAACCAAACATTAAATACTAAACCATAGATTTTAAACCTCAAATGCTAAATCCTGAACCATAAAACCTAAAAAAACCTACATCCTAACCCTAATCCTAACCCTAACCCTAACCCTAAACCCAAAGTCCAAAAAACCCCTTTAGTCCAAAATATGAAAACCCAAACATTAAACACTAAACCATAGATTTTAAACCTCACATGCTAAATCACAAATCCTAAGCCTAAAAAATCTAAACCCTAACCCTAACCCTAACCCATACCCTAACTCTAACTTTAACCCTAACCCTAAGGTGTATTTTTTTTTTTTGGTTTTATGGTTAAGGGTTTAGTATTTGAGGTTTAAAATCTATGGTTTATTATTTAATGTTAGGGTTTTAGTGTTTAATGTTTGGGTTTTGGTATTTTGGGCTTGAGGTTTTGGGATAATGGTTTAGGGTTAAGGTTAGGGTTAAGGTAGGGTTAGGGTTTGGGTTAGGGTTAGAGTTTAGTTTTTTCTTAGGTTTTACGGTTTGTGGTTTAGGATTTGAGATTTAAAATCTATGGTTTAGTGTTTAATGTTTGAGTTTTCTTATTTTGGACTTAGGGTTAATTTTTTGGAATTTTTTTTGTAGTTAGGGTTTAGGGTTAGGATTAAGGTGTATGTTTTTTTAAGGTTTTATGGTTTAGTGTTTATCATTTGAGATTTAAAATGTATGGTTTAATATTTAATGTTTTGGTTTTGGTATTTTGGGCTTAGGGTTTTGGGTTTATGGTTTATGGTTAGGGTTAGGGTTAAGGTTAGGGTTAGGGTTAGGGTAAGAGTTCTTTTAGATTTTTGGGTTAAGGGTGTAGAATTTGAGGTTTAATATCGATGGTTTAGTATTTATTGTTTTGGTTTTGGTATTTTTGGCTTGGGGTTTACGTTTTATGGTAGGGTTAGGGTTAGGGTTGATGTTAGGGTTAATGTTAGGTTTTAGGTTGTTTTTAGGTTTTAGGATTTGGGGTTAATGATTTGAGTTGTAATATCAAAGGTTTAGTGTTTAACATTAAGGTTTTGGTATTTTTGGCATTGAGTTTAGGGTATAGGGTTGAGGGTTAGGGCTAAGGATAGGATTCGTGTTAGGGATGGGGTTATGGTTATGGTTTAGAATTTTTTTTTTGGTTTTGGGGTTTAGTATTTTTGGCTTAAAATTTATTGTTTAGTGTTTCATGTTTGGGTTTTGGTATTTTGGGCTTGGGGATTTGGGTTAATGGTTTAGAGTTAGGGTTAGGGTTAAGGTTAAGGTTAAGGTTTGGGTTATGTTACGATTTAGTTTTTTTTTTGGTTTTAGGGTTTGTGGTTTAGGATTTGAGATTTAAAATCTATGGTTTAGTGTTTAATGTTTGGGTTTTCATATTTTAAACTAAGGTTTTTTTCTTGGACTTAGGGTTTAGGGATTAGGATTAGGGTTAGGGTTAGGATTAGGGTTAGGATGTAGGTTTTGTTTTTAGGTTTTATGGTTCAGGGTTTAGCAATTGAGGTTTTAAATCTGTGGTATAGTATTTAATGTTTGGGTTTCGATATTTTCGGCTTTCGGTTTAGGGTTTATGGTAGGGTTAGCGTTAGGGTTAATGTTAGGGTAAGGAATAGGTTTTAGGATGTTTTCTAAGTTTTAGGGTTTAGGGTTATTTGAGTCATAAAGTGTTTAATGTTAGGGTTTTGGTATTTTGGGCTTTGGGTGTTGGGTTAAGGCTAAGGATAGGGTTAGGGTTTGGGTTTTAGGGTTTAAGTTTTTTTTAGGATTTACGTTTTGGGGTTTAGGATTTTTGGTTTAAAATCTATGGTTTAGAGTTTAATATTTGGGTTTTTGTATTTTGGGCTTGAGGTTTTAGGTTAATAGTTTAGGGTTAGGGCTAGGGTTAAGGTTAGGGTAAGGGATTGGGTTAGGATTAGGGTTTAGTTTTTTTTAGGTTTTGGGGTTTGTGGTTTAGGATTTGAGGTTTAAAATCTATGGTTTAGTGTTTAATGTCTTGGTTTTCGTATTTTGGACTTAGGGTTTAAGGTTAGGGTGTAGGTATTTTTTAATATGGTTCATGGTTTAGCATTTGAGGTTTAAAATCTATGGTTTAGTATTTAATGATTGGATTTTGGTATTATGGGCTTTGGGTTTTGGGTTTATGGTGAAGAATTTGAGGTATAATATCAATGGTTTAGTGTTTATTGTTTGGGTTTTGGTATTTTGGGTTTGGGGTCTAAGGTTTATGGTGGGGTTAGGGTTAGGGTTAATGATTGGGTTATGGTTAGGGTTTAGGTTATTTTTCAGTTTTAGGGTATGGGGGTTAAGGATTTGAGTTGTAATATCTATGGTTTGGTGTTTAACGTTAGGGTTATTGTATTTTTGGCTTTGAGTTTAAGGTATACAATTTAGGGTTAGGGTTAAGGATAGGGTTAGCGTTAGTGTTAGGGATAGCGATAGGGATAGGGTTAGGGTTAGGGTTTAGTTTTTTTTTTAGATTTAGGTTTTGGGTTTAGGATTTTTAGTTTAAAATATATGGTTTAGTGTTTAATATTTGGATTTTGGTATTTTGGGCTTGGGGTTTTGGGTTGATGGTTTAGGGTCAGGGTTAGGGTTAGGGTTTAGTTTTTTTTAGTTTCTAGGGTTTGTCGTTTAGGATTTGAGATTTAAAATTAATGGTTTAGTGTTTAATATTTGGGTTTTTATATTTTGGACTTAGGGTTTAGGGTTTAGGGTTTAGGGTTAGGGTTAGGGTTAGGGTTAGGGTTAGGGTGTAGGTTTTGTTTTAGGTTTTATTGTTCAGGATTTAGCATTTGAGGTTTAAAATCTATGGTTTAGTATTTAATGTTTGGGTTTTGGTATTTTGGTTTTAGGGTTTTGAGTTTACGGTTTAGAGTTAGGGTTAGGGTTAAGGTTAGGGTTAGGGTTAGGGTTAGGGTTTTGGGTTCTTATAGATTTTTGGGTTTAGGGTGCAGAATTTGAGGTTTAATATCAATGGTTTAGTGTTTATTGTTTAAATTTTAGTATTTTTGGCTTGGTGTTTAGGGTTTATAGTAGGGTTAGGGTAATGGTTAATGTTAGGGTTAGGGTTAGGGCTTGGTTGTTTTAGGTTTTAGGGTTTGAGGTTAAGGATTTGAGTTGTAATATTAATGGTTTAATGTTTAACGTTATGGTTTTGGTATTTTTGTCTTTGAGTCTAGGTTATAGGGTTTAGGGTTAGGGTTAAGGATAGGGTTAGGGTTAAGATTAGGGTTAGGATTAGGGTTAGGGTGTAGTTTTTTTTTTAGGTTTTATGGTTCAGGGTTTAGCATTTGAAGTTTAAAATCTATGGTTTAGTATTTAATGTTTGGGTTTTGATATTTTGAGCTTAGGGTTTTAGGTTTATGGTTTAGAGTTAGGGTTAGGGTTAAGGTTAGGGTTAGGGTTAGGGTTAAGGTTTAGGTTGTTTTTAGATTTTAGGGTTTGGGGTTAAAGATTTGAGTTGTAATATCTATGGTTTAGTGTTAAATATTCGGGTTTTGGTATTTTGTGCTTTGGATTTTGGGTTTAAGGTTTAGGGTTAGGGTTAAGGATAGGTTTAGGTCAAGGGTTTGTGTTAGGGATACGGTTAGGGTTAGGGTTTATTTTTTTTTTAGGTTTTAGGTTTTGGGGTTTAAGATTTTTGTTTTAAAATCTATGGTTTAATGTTTAATGTTAAGGTTTAGGTATTTTGAGCCTAATGTTTTGGGTTAATGGTTTAGGGTTAGGGTTAGGGTTAAGGTTAGTGTTAGTGTTAGTGTTAGGTTTAGGTTTTGTTTTAGGGTTTAGTGTTTGTGGTTTAGGATTTGAGGTTTAAAATCTATGGTTTAGTGTTTAATGTTTGGGTTTTCGTATTTTAGACTCAGGGTTTAGGGTATAGGGTTAGGGTTAGGGTTAGGGTTAGGATTAAGGTTAGCATGTAGGTTTTCTTTAGGTGTTATTGTTTATGGTTTAGCATTTGATGTTTAAAATATATGGTTTAGTATTTGATGTTTGGGTTTTTGTATATTGGGTTTAGGGTTTAGGGTTTAGGGTTTAGGGTTAGGGTTAGGTTAATATTAGGGTTAGGGTTAGGGATAGGGTTTGGGGTTTTCTTAGGTTTTTGGATTTAGGGTTTAGGATTTGAGGTTTAATATCAATGGTTTAGTGTTCAATGTTTGAATTTTGGTGTTTTGGGCTTGGGGTTTAGGATTGATGGTAGGGTTAGGGTTAGGGTTAGGGTTTAGCTGTTTTTTAAGGTTTTAGGGTTTAGAGTTACAGATTTGAGTTGTAATATCTACGGTTTAGTGTTTATGGTAGGGTTAGTGTTAGGGTTAATGTTTGGGTAAGGGCTAGGTTTTAGGTTGTTTTTTAAGTTTTAGGGTTTGGGGTTATTTGAGTTGTAATATCTATCGTTTAGTGTTTAATGTTAGGATTTTGGTATTTTGGGCATAGGGTTTAGGGTTAAGGTTAAGGATAGGGTTAGTTTTAGGGTCAGGGTTTAGTTTTTTTTAGGTTTTAGCTTTTGGGGTTTAGGATTTTGGTATAACATCTATGGTTTAGTGTTTAATATTCGGGTTTTGGTATTTTGGGCTTGGGATTTTGGGTTAATGATTAGGGTTAGGGTTAGGGTTAGCGTTAGGGTTTAGTTTTTTTAGGTTTTAGGGTTTGGGTTAAGGATTTGAGTTGAAATATCTATGGTTTAGTGTTCAATGTTAGGGTTTTGGTATTTTCGACTTTGAGTTTAGGGTTTAGGGTTTAGGGTTAGGGTTAGAGTTTGGGTTAGGTTTAGAGTTAGGGTTAGGGTTAGGGTTAGGGTTAGGGTTAGGGTTTTGGATTTGTTTTAGCTTTTAGGGTATGTGGTTTAGGATTTGAGGTTTAAAATCTATGGTTTTGTGTTTAATGTCTAGATTTTTGTATTTTGGACTTAGCTTTTTTTTGGACTTAGGGTTTAGGGTTATGATGTAGTTTTTTCTTTTTAATATGGTTCAGGGTTTAGCATTTGAGGTTTAAAATATATTGTTTAGTATTTAATGTTTGGGTTTTCGTATTTTGGGCTTAGGGTTTTGGGTTTATGGATAGAGTTAGGGTTAGGGTTAAGGTTAGGGTTTCTGGTTCTTTTAGATTTTTGGGTTAAGGGTGTAGAATTTGAGGTTTAATATCGAGGGTTAGTGTTTATTGTTTTGTTTTTGGTATTTTGGGCTTGGGGTTTACGTTTTATGGTAGGGTTAGGGTTAGGGTTGATGTTAGGGTTAATGTTAGGGTTTAGGTTGTTTTTAGGTTTTAGGGTTTGGGGTTAATGATTTGAGTTGTAATATCTATGGTTTACTTTTTAACGTTAGGGTTTTGGTATTTTTGGCTTTGAGTTTACGGTATAGGGTTTAGGGTTAGGGTTAAGGATAGGATTAGGGATAGGATTCGTGTTAGGGATAGGGTTATGGTTAGGGTTTAGGATTTTTCTTTTGGTTTTGGGGTTTAGGATTTTTGGTTTAAAATTTATGGTTTAGTGTTTAATGCTTGTGTTTTTGTATTTTGGGCTTGGGGTTTTGGGTTACTAGTTTAGGGTTAGGGTTAGGGTTAAGGTTAGGGTTAAGGTTTGGGTTCGGGTTAGGGTTTAGTTTTTTTAGGTTTTAGGGTTTGTGGTTTAGGATTTGAGATTTAAAATCTATGGCTTAGTGTTTAATATTTGGGTTTTCGAATTTTAAACTTAGTTTTTTTCTTGGACTTAGGGTTTATGGATTAGGATTAGGGTTAGGGTTAAGATTAGGGTTAGGATGTAGGTTTTGTTTTTAGGTTTTATGGTTCAGGGTTTAGCAATTGAGGTTTTAAATCTATGGTTTAGTATTTAATGTTTGGGTTTTGATATTTTGGGCTTTTGGGTTTAGGGTTTATGGTAGGGTTAGCGTTAGGGTTAATGTTAGGGTAAGGAATAGGTTTTAGGTTGTTTTCTATGTTTTAGGGTTTAGGGTTATTTGAGTTGTAATATCTATGGTTTAGTGTTTAATGTTAGGGTTTTGGTATTTTGGGATTTGGGTTTTGGGTTAAGGTTAAGGATAGGGTTAGGGTTAGGGTTATAGGGTTTAGGTTTTTTTTAGTATTTACATTTTGTTTTTTAGGATTTTTGGTTTAAAATCTATGGTTTAGAGTTTAATATTTGGGTTTTGGTATTTTGGGCTTGAGGTTTCAGGTTAATAGTTTAGGGTTAGGGTTAAGGTTAGGGTGAGGGCTTAGGTTAGGAATAGGGTTTAGGGTTTCTTAGGTTTTAGGGTTTGTGGTTTAGGATTTGAGGTTTAAAATCTATGGTTTAGTGTTTAATTTCTTGGTTTTCGTATTTTGGACTTATGTTTTTTTTGGACTTAGGGTTTAAGGTTAGGGTGTAGGTATTTTTTAATATGTTTCAGAGTTTAGCATTTGAGGTTTAAAATCTATTGTTTAGTATTGAATGATTGGGTTTGGGTATTTTGTGCTTTGGGTTTTGGGTTTATGGTTTAGAGTTAGGATTAGGGTTTTGGGTTCTTTTAGATTTTGGGTTTAGGGTGAAGAATTTGAGGTATGATATCAATGGTTTAGTGTTTATTGTTTGGGTTTTGGTATTTTGGATTTGGGGTCTAAGGTTAATGGTGGGGTTAGTATTAGGGTTAATGTTTGGGTTAGGGTTAGGGTTAGGTTATTTATCAGTTTTCAGGTTTGGGGGTTAAGGATTTGAGTTGTAATATCTATGGTTTGGTGTTTAACGTTAGGGTTATTGTATTTTTGGCTTTGTGTTTAGGGTATATGGTTTAGGGTTATGGTTAAGGATAGGGTTATAGGGTTAGGGTTAGTTTTTTATTTTTTTTTATTTTATGTTTTGGGTGTTAGGATTTTTAGTTTAAAATCTATGGTTTAGTGTTTAATATTTGTGTTTTGGTATTTTGGGCTTGGGGTTTTGTGTTGATTGTTTAGGGTCAGGGTTAGGGTTAGGGTTTAGGTTTCTTTAGGTTCTAGTGTTTGTCGTTTAGGATTTGAGATTTAAAATCAATGGTTTAGTGTTTAATATTTGGGTTTTTGTATTTTGGACTTAGGGTTTAGGGTTTAGGGTTTAGGGTTAGGGTTACGGTTAGGGTTAGGGTTAGGGTTAGGATGTAGGTTTTTGTTAGGTTTTATGGTTCAGGATTTAGCATTTGAGGTTTAAAATCTATGGTTTAGTATTTAATGTCTGGGTTTTGGTATTTTGGGTTTAGGGTTTTGAGTTAACGGTTTAGAGTTAGGGTTAGGGTTAGGGTTAGGGTTGGGGTTGTGGGTTCTTATAGATTTTTGGGTTTAGTGTGCAGAATTTGAGGTTTAATATCAATGGTTTAGTGTTTATTGTTTAAGTTTTAGTATTTTGGGCTTGGTGTTTAGGGTTTATAGTAGTATTAGGTAATGGTTAATGTTAGGGTTAGGGTTAGGGTTTAGTTGTTTTTAGGTTTTAGGGTTTGAGGTTAAGGATTTGAGTTGTAATATTTATGGTTTAGTGTTTAACGTTATGGTTTTGGTATTTTTGGCTTTGAGTCTAGGGGATGGGGTTTAGGTTTAGGGTTAAGGATAGGGTTAGGGTTAAGATTGGGGTTAGGATTAGGGTTAAGATTTGGGTTAGGTTTTTTTTTTTTTTAGGTTTTATGGTTCAGGGTTTAGCATTTGAAGAATAAAATCTATGGTTTAGTATATAATGTTTGGGTTTTGATATTTTGAGCTTAGGGTTTTAGGTTTATGGTTTAGAGTTAGGGTTAGGGTTAAGGTTAGGGTTAGGGTTAGGGTTAAGGGTTAGGTTGTTTTTAGATTTTAGGGTTTGAGGTTAAGGATTTGAGTTGTAATATCTATGGTTTAGTGTTAAATATTAGGGTTTTGGTATTTTGTGCTTTGGATTTTGGCTTTAGGGTTTAGGGTTAGGGTTAAGGATAGGGTAAGGTCTAGGTTTTGTGTTAGGGATAGGGTTAGGGTTAGGGTTTAGTTTTTTTTTAGGTTTTAGGTTTTGGGGTTTAGGATTTTTGTTTTAAAATCTATGGTTTAATGTTTAATGTTTAATGTTTAGGTTTAGGTATTTTAGGCTTAATGTTTTTGGTTAATGGTTTAGGGTTACGGTTAGGGTTAAGGTTAGTGTTAGTGTTAGTGCTAGGGTTTAGTTTAGTGTTTTAGGGTTTAGGGTTTGTGGTTTAGGATTTGAGGTTTAAAATCTATGGTTTAGTGTTTAATGTTTGGGTTTAAAATATATGGTTTAGTATTTGATGTTTGGGTTTTGGTATATTTGTTATAGGGTTTAGGGTTTAGGGTTTAGGGTTAGGGTTAGGGTTAAGATAAGGGTTAGGGTTAGTGTTAGGTCTTGGGGTTTTCTTAGGTTTTAGGGTTTAGTATTTGAGGTTTAATATCAATGGTTTAGTGTTCAATGTTTGAATTTTGGTGTTTTGGGCTTGGGGTTTAGGATTGATGGTTGGGTTAGGCTTAGGGTTAGGGTTTAGTTTTTTTTTTATGTTTTAGGGTTTGGAGTTACGGATTTGAGTTGTAATATCTATGGTTTAGTGTTTATGGTAGGGTTATTGTTAGGGTTAATTTTTGGGTAAGGGTTAGGTTTTAGGTTGTTTTTTAAGTTTTAAGGTTTGGGGCTATTTGAGTTGTAATATCTATCATTTAGTGTTTAATGTTAGGGTTTTGGTATTTTGGGCATCGGGTTTAGGGTTAAGGTTAAGGATAGGGTTAGGGTTAGGGTTAGTTTTAAGGTCAGGGTTTAGTTTTTTTTTAGGTTTTAGGTTTTGGGGTTTAGGATTTTTGGTATAACATCTATGGTTTAGTGTTTAATATTCGGGTTTTGGTATTTTGGGCTTGGGATTTCGGGTTAATGGTTAGGTTTAGGGTTAGGGTTAAGGTTAGGGTTAGGGTTAGGGTTTAGTTTTTTTTAGGTTTTAGGGTTTGGGTTAAGGATTTGAGTTGAAATATCTATGGTTTAGTGTTCAATGTTAGGGTTTTGGTATTTTGGACTTTGAGTTTAGGGTTTAGGGTTTAGGGTTATGGTTAGAGTTGGGTTAGTGTTAGGGTTAGGGTTTAGTTTTTTTTTTTTTAGGTTTTGGGCTTTAGGATTTTTAGTTTAAAATCTATGGTTTAGTGTTTAATATTTGGGTTTTGGTATTTTGGGCTTGGGGTTTTAGGTTGATGGTTTAGGGTCAGGGTTAGGGTTAGGGTTTAGGTTTTTTTTAGGTTCTAGGGTTTGTCGTTTATGATTTGATATTTAAAATGAATGGTTTAGTGTTTAATATTTGGGTTTTTGTATTTTGGACTTAGGGTTTAGGGTTTAGGGTTTAGGGTTAGGGTTAGGGTGTAGTTTTTTTTTTTAGGTTTTATGGTTCAGGATTTAGCATTTGAGGTTTAAAATCTATGGTTAGTATTTAATGTTTGGTTTTTTATATTTTTGGCTTAGGGTTTTGGGTTTATGGTTTAGAGTTAGGGTTAGGGTTAATGCTAGGGTAGGGTTACTTTTTTTTTTTTTTAGTTTTTTAGGTTTAGGGTTTAGGATTTGATATTCAATATCAATGGTTTATTGTGTAATGTTTAGGTTTTTGTATTTTTGGCTTGGGGTTTAGGATTTATGGTAGGATTAGGTTTAGGCTTAGGGTTTAAGTTATTTTTTAGGTTTTAGGGTTTGGGGTTAAGTATTTGAGTTGTAATGTCTATGATTTAGTGTTAAATGTTAGGGTTTTTGTAATATGTGCTTTGGATTTAGGGTTTAGGGGTTAGGGTTACGGATAGGGTTAGGGTTAGGGTTAGGGTTAGGGTTAGGGATTTGGTTAGGGTTAGGGTTTAGTTTTTTTTTTAGGTTTTAGGGTTTAGGGTTTAGGATTTTTTGTTTAAAAAATATGGTTTAGTGTTTAATGTTTGGGTTTAGGTTTTTTGGGCTTAATGTTTCGGGTTAATGGTTTAGGGTTAGGGTTGGGGTTTAGGTTAGGGTTAGGGTTAGGGTTAGGGTTTAGTTTTTCTTTAGGTTTTAGGGCTTGTGGTTTAGGATTTGAGGTTTAAAATCTATGGTTTAGTGTTTAATGTTTGGGTTTTCGTATTTTAGACATAGTGTTTTTTTTGGACTTAGGGTTTAGGGTTTAGGGTATAGGGTTAGGGTTAGGGTGAGGATTACGGTTAGGGTCTAGGTTCTTTTAGGTTTATGGTTTTGGGTTTAGCATTTGAGGTTTAAAATCTATGTTTTAGTATTTTGGGCTTAGGTTTCGGGTTTTATAGTTTAAAGTTAGGGTTAGGGTTAGGGTTAGAGTTAGTTTTTTTTTTTTTTAGGTTTTTGGGCTTAGGGTTTAGGATTTGAGGTTTAATATCAATGTTTCGTGTTTAATGTTTGGGTTTTGGTATTTTAGTATTGGGTTTAGGATTTATGATAGGGTTAGGGTTAGCGTTAGGGTTTAGGTTGTTTTTTAGGTTTTAGGGTTTGTGTTAAGGATTTGAGTTGTAATATCTATGGTTTAGTGTTCAGTGTTAGGGTTTTGGTATTTTGGGCTTTGGGTTAAGGTTTAGGGTTTAGAGTTAGGGTTAAGGATATGGTTTGGATTAAAGTTAGGGTTTAGTGTTTTTTTAGGTTTTAGGTTTTGGGATTTAGGATTTTTTGGTTTAAATGCTATGGTTTAATGTTTAATTTTTGGGTTTTGGTATTTTGGGTTTGAGTTTTGGGTTAATGGTTTATGGTTAGGTTTAGGGTTAAGGTTTAGGTTTTTTTAGGTTCTAGAGTTTGTCGTTTAGGATTTGAGATTTAAAATCAATGGTTTAGTGTTTAATATTTGGGTTTTTGTATTTTGGACTTAGGGTTTAGGGTTTAGGGTTAGGATTAGGGTTAGGGTGTAGTTTTTTTTTTAGGTTTAGGGTTTAGGGTTTATCATTTGAGGTTTAAAATATATGGTTTATATTTAATGTTAGGGCTTTTATATTTTGGGGTTAGGGTTTTGGGTCTATGGTTTAGGGTTTAAGGTTAGGGTTAGGGTAATGATTTGGGTTAGGGTGTATTTTTTTTTTTTGGTTTTATGGTTTAGGGTTTAGCATTTGAGGTTTAAAATCTATGGTTTAGTATTTAGTGTTTGGGTTTTTATATTTTGGGCTTAGTGTTTTGGGTTTATGGTTTAGAGTTAGGGTTAGGATAATGTTAGGGTTAGGGTTAGGGTTAGGGTTTTGGTTTTTTTTAGGTTTTTGGGTTTAGGGTTTAGCATTTGATATTTAATATCACTGGTTTAGTGTTTAATGTTTGGGTTTTGGTATTTTGGGCTTGGGGCTTAGGATTTATGGTAGGGTTAGGGTTAGGTTTGGGGTTTAGGTTATTTTTTAGGTTTTAGGGTTTGGGGTTAAGTATTTGAGTGGTAATATCTATGGTTTAGTGTTAAATGTTAGGGTTTTAGTATTTTGTGCTTTGGATTTAGGATTTAGGGTTTAGGTTTAGGGTTAGGTTTGTGTTAGGGATATGGTTAGGGTTAGGGTTTATTTATTTTTTTAGGTTTAGGTTTTATGGTTTAGGATTTTTTGTTTAAAATCTATGGCTTAGTGTTTAATATTTGGGTTTAGGTTTTTTGGGCTTAATGTTTCTGGTTAATGGTTTAGGGTTAGGGTTAGGGTTTAGGTTAGGATTTGGGTTTGGGTTTCGGTTTAGTTGTTATTTAGGTTTTAGGGTTTGTGGTTTAGGATTTGAGGTTTAAAGTTTATGGTTTAGTGTTTAATGTTTTGGTTTTCGTATTTTGGACGTAGTGTTTTTTTTGACTTAGGGTTTAGGGTTTAGGGTATAGGGTTAGGATTAGGGTTAGGGTGTAGGTTTTTTTAGGTTTATGGTTCAGGGTTTAGTATTTAAGGTTTAAAATCTATGGTTTAGCATTTGATGTTTGGGATTTGGGATTTTGGGCTTAGGATTTTGGTTTTTATGGTTTAGGGTTAGGGTTAGGGTTAAGGTTAGGGTTAGGGTTAGGGTTAGTTTTTTTTTGTTTTGTTTTTTGGCTTTAGGGTTTACGATTTGAGGTTTAATATCAATGGTTTAGTGTATAATGTTTGGGTTGGTATTTTGGGATTGGGGTATAGGATTTATGGTAGGGTTAGGGTTAGCGTTAGGGTTTAGGTTGTTTTTTAGGTTATGGTTTGTCTTAAGGATTTGAGTTGTAATATCTATGGTTACGTGTTCAATGTTAGGGTTTTGGTATTTTGGACTTTGGGTTTAGGGTTTAGCGTTTAGGGTTAGGGTTAAGGATAGGGTTAGGGTTAAGGTTAGGGTTTAGTGTTTTTTTAGGTTTTAGGTTTTGGGTTTAGGATTTTCGGTTTAAAATCTATGGTTTAGTGTTTAATTTTTGGGTTTTGGTGTTTGGGTTTGGGATTTGGGGTTAATGGTTTATGGTTTGGGTTAGTGTTAAGGTTAGGGTTAGGGTTTGGGTTAGGGTAGGGTTAGGGTTTAGGATTAGGGTTAAGGTGTAGGTTTTTTTTGAGGTTTTATGGTTCAGGGTTTAGCATTTGAAGTTTAAAATATATGGTTTAGTATTAATGTTTGGGTTTTGATATTTTGGGCTTAGGGTTTCGGGTTTATGGTGTAGAGTTAGTCTTAGGGTTAATGTTAGAGTTAGGGTTAGGGTTAGTTTTTTTTTTAGGTTTTTGGGTTAAGGTTTTAGTATTTGAGGTTTAATATCAATGGTTTAGTGTTTAATGTTTAGGTTTTGAGATTTTTTGGCTTGGGGTTTAGGATTTATGGTAGGGTTAGGGTTAGGGTTAGGGTTTAGGTTGTTTTTAGGTTTCAGTGTTTGGGGTTAAGGATTTGAGTTGTAATATATCTATGGTTTTAGTGTCAAATGTTAGGGTTTTGGTATTTAGTGCCTTGGATTTAGGGTTTAGGGTTTAGGGCTAGGGTTAAGTATAGTGTTAGGGCTAGGGTTCGGGTTAGGTATAGGGTTCGTGTTAGGGTTAGGTTTTAGTTTTTTTTTTGATTTTAGGGTTTGGGGGTAAGGATTTGAGTAGTAATATCTATGGTGTAGTGTTTAATTTTGGGTTTTTCTATTTTGGGCTTTGGGTTTAGGTTTAGGGTTAATGATAGGGTTAGGATTAGGGTTAATGTTAGATAGGGTTAGGATTAGGGTTTAGGTTTTTTTAGGGTTTAGGTTTTGGGGTTTAGTATTTTTGGTTTAAAATCTATTGTTTAGTATTTAATGTTTGGGTTTTTGTATTTTGGGCTTGGGGTTTAGGCTTATGGTAGGGTTATGGTTAGGGTTAATGTTAGGGTTTGTGTTAGGGTTTAGGTTGTTTTTTAGGTTTTAGGGTTTGGGGTTAAAGATTTAAGTTATAACATCTATGGTTTAGTGTTTAATGTTAAGATTTTGGTATTTTGGGCTTGGGGTTTAGTATTTATGGTAGGGTTAGGGTTAGGTTAATGTTAGGGTTAGGGTTTGGGTCAGGGTAAGGGTTAGGGTTTAGGTTTCTTCTAGGTTTTAGGGTTTGTGGTTTAGGGTTTGAGATTTAAAATCAATGGTTTAGTGTTTAATGTTTGGGTTTTCATATTTTGGACTTATGGTTTTTTTTTTTTACTTAGGGTTTAGGGTTTAGGGTTAGGGTTAGTGTTAGGGTGTAGGTTTCTTAGGTTTTTTGGTTCAGGGTTTAGCATTTGTGTTTTGAAATCTATTGTTTAGTGTTTCATGTTTGGATTTTCATATTTTGGGCTTAGCGTTTCGAATTTATGGTTTAAAGTTAGTGTTAGGGTAAGGTTAGGGTTAGGGTTTTTGTTTTTTCTAGGTTTTTAGATCTAGGGTTTAGGATTCAAGGTTTAATATCAATCGTTTAGGGTTTAGGGTTTAGGGTTAGGTCTAAGGTTATGGTTAGGGTTTGGGTTAGGGTTAGAGTTATGGATTAAGTTTTTATTTGGTTTTAGGATTTGAGGTTTAAAATCTATGGTTTAATTTTTAATGTTTCAATTTTTGTATTTTGGACTTAGATTTAGAGTTTAGGGTTTAGGGTAAGGGTTAGGGTTAGGGTGTAGTTTTTTTTAGGTTTTATTGTTCAGGGTTTAGAATTTGAGGTTTAAAATCTATTGTTTAGTTTGTAATGTTTGGGTTTTGGTATTTTGGGCTTAGGGTTTCTGGTTTATGGTTTAGAGTTAGGGTTAGGGTTAAGGTTAGGGTTAGGGTTAGACTTAGGGTTTCGGGTTCTTTTAGATTTTTGGGTTTAGGGTGTAGAATTTGAGGTTTAATATCAATGGTTTAGTGTTTATTGTTAGGATTTTGCTATTTTGGGCTGGGTTTTAGGATTTATGGTAGTCTTTGGGTTAGGGTTAATGTTAGGGTTAGGGTTTAGGTTGTGTTTAGTTTTTATTGTTTGGGGTTAAGGATTTGAGTTGTAATATCTATGGTTTAGTGTTTAACGTTAGGGTTTTTGTATTTTTTGCTTTGAGTTTATGGTATAGGGGATAGGGTTAGGGTTAGGATTCGTGTTAGGGATAGGGTTAGAGTTAGGGTTTTGGTTTTTTTTTGGGTTTTAGGTTTTGGGGTTTAGGATTTTTTCTTTAAAATATATGGTTTAGTGTTTAATGCTTGGGTTTTGATATTTTGGGCTTGGGGTTTCGGGTTAATGGTTCAGGGTTAGTAGGGTTTGTGGTTTAGGATTTGAAAATTAAAATCTATAGTTTAGTGTTTAACGTTTAGGTTTTCATATTTTGAACTTGGTTTTTTTTTACTTAGGGTTTAGGGTTAGGGTGTTGGTTTTTTTAATACGGTTCAGGGTTTAGCATTTGAGGTTTAAAATCTATTGTTTAGTGTTTAATATTGGGGTTTTGGTATTTTTTGCTTTGAGTTTAGGGTATAGGGTTTAGGGTTAGGGTTAATGATAGGGTTAGGGTTAGGATTCATGGTAGGGATATGGTTAGGGTTAGAGTTTAGTTTTTTTTTTGGGTTTTAGGTATTGAGGTTTAGAATTTATGGTTTAAAATCTATCGTTTAGTGTTTAATGTTTGGGTTATGGTATTTTGGGCTTGGTGTTTCGGGTTAATGGTTTAGGGTAAGGTTTAGGGTTAAGATTAGTGTTAGGGTTTGGGTTAGGGTTAGGTTTTAGGGTTTGTGGTTTAGGATTTGAGTTAAAATCTATTGTATAGTGTTTAATGCTTTTCGTATTTTTGACTTAGGTTTTTTTTGGACTTAGGGTTTAGGGTTTAGGGTTAGTGTTAGGGTATATGTTTTTTTTTAGGTTTTATGGTTCAGGGTTTAGCATTTGAGGTTTAAAATCTATGGTTTAGTATTTAATTTTTGGGTTTTTATATTTTAGGCTTAGGGTTTCGGGTTTATGATTAGATTTAGGGATAGGGTTAAGGTTAGGTTAGGGGTTAGGGTTAGGGTTTTGACTTTTTAAGTTTTTGGGTTTAGAGTTTAGGATTGAGGTTTAATATCAATGGTTTAGTCTTTATTGTTTGGGTTTTGGTATTTTGGGCTTGGGGTTAAGGATTTATGGTTTAGGTTTAGGGTTAAGGTTAGGGTTAGGGTTAGGGTTAGGGTTATGGATAGGGTTAGGGTTTGGGTTTATGGTTTCTTAGGTTTTAAGTTTAGGGTTTAGGATTTTCTGTTGAAAATATGTGGTTTAGTGTTGAATGTTTGGGTTTAGGTATTTTGGGCTTAATGTTTTGGGTTAATGGTTTAGGGTTAGGGTTAGGGTTAGGGTTAAGGTTAGGGTTAGGGTTAGGGTTAGGGTTAGGGTTTAGGTTTTTTTTAGGTTTTAAGGTTTGTGGTTTATGATTTGAGTTTGAAAATCTATGGTTTAGTGTTTAATGTTTAGGTTCTCGTACTTTCGACTTCGGGTTTAGAGTTTAGGGTATAGAGTTAGGGTTAGGGTTAGGATTAGGGTTAGGGTATAGGTCTTTTTTAGGTTTTATGGTTCAGGGTTTAGCATTTGAGGTTTAAAATCTATGGTTTAGTATTTAATGTTTGGGTGTTGGTATTTTGGGCTTAGGGTTTTGGGTTTAGGATTTAGGGTTAGGGTTAAGATTTGGGTTAGTTTTTTTTTTTAGCTTTTTGGGTTTTTGGGTTTAGGATTTGAGGTTTAATATCAATGGTTTAGGGTTTAGGATTTAGGGTTAGGTTTAAGGTTAGGGTTAGGGTTTGGGTTTGGGTTTGGGTTAGAGTTAGGGATTAAGTTTTTTTTTAGGTTTTAGGGCTTGTGTTTTAGGATTTGAGGTTTAAAATCTCTATTTACATTTTTACTGTTTCGGTGTATTTTGGACTTAGGGTTTAGAGTTTAGGGTTTAGGGTTAGGGTTAGGGTTAGGATTAGGGTTAGGTGTAGGTTTTTTTAGGTTTTATGGTTCTGGGTTTAAGCATTTGAGGTTTAAAATCTATGGTTTAGTATTTATTGTTTGAGTTTTTGTATTTTGGGCTTAGGGTTTCAAGTTTATGATTTAGAGTTATGTTAGGGTTAAGGTTAGGGTTAGGGTTAGGGTTAGGGTTAGAGTAAGTGTTTTGGGTTTTTAGATTTTTGGGTTTAGGTTTATGATTTGAGGTTTAATATCAATTGTTTAGTGTTTAATATTATAATTTTGGTATTTTGGAATTGGGGTTTTGGTTTATTGTAGGGTTAGGGTTAGGGTTAGGGTTAGGGTTTAGGGTTAGGATTCGTGTTAGGTAGAGTTAGTTAGGTTTTAGGTTTTTTTTAGGTTTTAGGTTTTGGGTTTAAGGATTTTTGGTTTAAATCTATGGTTTAGGGTTTAATGTTGGGGTTTTGGTATTTTGGGCTTGGGGTTTCGGGTTAATGGCTTAGGGTTAAGGTTAGTTAAGGTTAGGGTTAGGGTTAGGGTTTAGGTTTTTTTAGGTTTTAGGGTTTGTGGTCTAGGATTTGAGATTTAAAATCTATGGTTTAGTGTTTAATGTTTGTATTTTCGTATTTTAGACTTAGGGTTTTTTTTGGACTTAGGGTTTAGGGTTTAGGGTTAGAGTTAGGGTTTTGTATTTTTAGGATTTTGGGTTTAGGGTTTAGGATTTGAGGTTTAATATCAATGATTTAGTTTTTAATGTTTGGGTTTTTGTATTTTGGGCTTGGTGTTTAGGGTTTATGATAGGTTTAGGGTTAGGGTTAATGTTAGGGTTAGTTTTTTTTTTTTTTTAGATTTTAGGGTTTCGGGGTAAGGATTTGAGTAGCAATATCTATGGGTTAGTGTTTAATTTTAGGTTTTTGTATTTTGGACTTTAGTTTTAGGGTTTAGGGTTAATGATAGGGTTAGGATTAGGGTTAATGTTAGATAGGGTTAGGATTAGGGTTTTTAGGTTTATGTTTTGGGGTTTAGGATTTTTGGTTTAAAATCTACGGTTTAGTATTTAATATTTGGGTTTTTGTATTTTGGGCTTGGGTTTTAGGTTTATGGTATGGTTTGGGTTAGGGTTAATGTTAGTGTTAGTGTTAGGGTTAGGTTGTTTTTTAGGTGTTAGGGTTTGGGGTTAAAAATTTAAGTTATACCAGCTATGAATTAGTGTTTAATGTTATGATTTTCATATTTTGGGATTGGAGTTTAGTTTTTATGATAGTGTTAGGATTAGGGTTAATGTTAGGGTTAGGTTTTTGGGTTTAGATTGTGTTTTAGGTTTTAGGGTTTGGGGTTAAAGATTTGAGTGCTAATATCTATGGTTTAGTGTTGAATGTTAGTGTTTTGGTATTTGTTGCTTTGGGTTTGGGTTTACGGTTTAGGGTTAGGGTTAAGGATAGGGTTAGTGTTAAGGTTTAAGTTCTTTTTTTTTGGTTTTAGGTTTCTGGGTTAAGGATTTTTGGTTTAATATCTATGGTTTAGTGTTTAATTTTTGAGTGTTGGTATTTTGGGCTTGGGGTTTTGGGTTAATGGTTTAGGGTTAGGGTTAGGGTTAAGGTTGGATTGAGGGTTAGGGTTTATTTTTTTTTTATGTTTTGTGGTTTGTGATTTAGGATTTGAGGTTTAAAATCTATGATTAGTGTTTAATGTTTGGGTTTTTGTATTTTGGACTTAGGGTTTAGGGTTTAAGGTATAGGATTAGGGTTAGGGTACTATAGGGTTTTGGTATTTGGGGCTAAGGGTTTTGGGTTTATGGTTTACAGTTATGGTTAGGGTTAGGGTTTTGGGTTTTCTTAGGTTTTTTGGTTTAGGGTTTATGATTTGAGGTTTAATATCAATGGTTTAGTGTTTAATGTTTGGGTTTTGGTATTTTGGGCTTGGGGTTTAGGATTTATGATAGGGTTAGGTTTAGGGTTAGGGTTAGGGTTGAGGTTGTTATTTAGGTTTTATGATTTGGGGTAAAGGATTTGAGTTGTAATATCTATGGTTTAGTGTTTAATGTTAGTGTTTTTTTTAGGTTTTAGGTTTTGGGATTTAGGAAATTCGGTTTAAAATCTATGGTTTAGTGTTTAATGTTTGGGTTTTGGTATTTTGGGCTTGGGGTTTTGAGTTAATATTTTAGGATTAGGGTTAGTGTTAGGGTTAGGGTTTGGGTTAAGGTTAGAATTTAGGTTTTTTTAGGTTTTAGGATTTGTGTATTAGGATTTGAGATTTAAAATCTATGGTTAAGTGTTTAATGTGTGTGTTTTCGTATTTTGTACTTGTTTTTTTTTTAACTTAACTTTTAGGGTTAGGGTGTAGGTTTTTTTAATATTATTCAGTGTTTAGCATTTGAGGTTTAAAATATTGTTTAGTATTTAATGTTTGGGTTTTGGTATTTTGGACTTAGGGTTTTGGGTTTATAGTTTAGAGTTAGGGTTAGGGTTAAGGTTAGGGTTAGGGTTAGGGTGTTGGGTTCTTTTAGATTTATGGGTTTAGGTTGTAGAATTTGATGTTTAATATCAATGGTTTAGTGTTTATTGTTTGGTTTTTGGAATTTTGGTCTTGGCGTTTAGGATTTATGTTAGGGTTAGGGTTAGGGTTAATGTTAGGGTTAAGGTTAGGGTTTAGGTTGTTTTTTAGGTTTTAGGGTTGAAATGGTTTCACGAGATTCAGCCAATTGTCTTGATCGTGGAATATCATTGAGAAATAGGAATCCGGGTTATCAAAGGATTTCCTGCGATTATTTCTAGTATGGAATGAGTCAATCATCCACTTTGGGTTGGGGTTAGAGATTTGAATTACAACATCTATGGTTTAGTGTTTAATGTTAGGGTTTTGGTATTTTGGGCTTGGGGTTTAGGATTTATGGTAGGGTTAGGGTTAGCGTTAGGGTTTAGGTTGTTATTTAGGTTTTAGGGTTTGGGGGTAAAGGATTTGAGTTGTAATATCTATGTTTTAGGGTATAAAGCTAGGGTTTTGGCATTTTTTGCTTTGAGTTTAGGGTATAGGGCTTAGGGTTAGGGTTAAGGATAGGGTTAGGGTTAGGGTTCGTGTTAGGAATAGGGTTGGGGTTAGGGTTAGGGTTAAGTTTTTTTTTGGTTTTAGGTTTTGGGGTTTTGGTATTTAGTGCTTTGGATTTAGGGTTTAGGGTTTAGGGTTAGGGTTAAGTATACTGTTAGGGCTAGGGTTCGGGTTAGGTATAGGGTTCGTGTTAGGGTTAGGTTTTAGTTTTTTTTAGATTTTAGGGTTTGGGGGTAAGGATTTAAGTAGTAATATCTATGGTTTAGTGTTTAATTTTGGGTTTTTCTATTTTGGGCTTTGGGTTTAGGTTTTAGGGTGTAGGGTTAGGGTTAATGATAGGGTTAGGATTATGGTTAATGTTAGATAGGGTTAGGATTAGGGTTAATGTTAGATAGGGTTGGGATTAGGGTTTAAGATTTTTTTAGGTTTTAGGTTTTGGTGTTTAGTATTTTTAGTTTAAAATCTATGGTTTAGTATTTAATGTTAGGGTTTTTGTATTTTGGGCTTCGGGTTTAGGTTTATGGTAGGTTTAGGGCTTGGGTTAGTGTTTATGTTGTTTTTTAGGTTTTAGGGTTTGGGGTTAAAGATTTAGGTTATAACATCTATGGTTTAGTGTTTAATGTTAAGATTTTGGTATTTTGGGCTTGGGGTTTAGTATTTATGGTAGGGTTAGGGTTAGGTTAATGTTAGGGTTAGCGTTTAGGTTTCTTTTAGCTTTTAGGGTTTGAGATTTAAAATCAATGGTGTAGTGTTTAATGTTTGGGTTTTCATATTTTGGACTTATGGTTTTTTTTGGACTTAGGGTTTAGGGTTTAGGGTTAGGGTTAGGGTTAGGGTGTAGGTTTTTTTAGGTTTTTTGGTTCAGGGTTTAACATTTGAGTTTTAAAATCTATTGTTTAGTGTTTGATGTTTGGATTTTGATATTTTGGGGTTAGCATTTTGGGTTTATGGTTAAAAGTTAGTGTTAGGGCAAGGTTATGGTTAGGGTTTTTGTTTTTTCTAGGTTTATGGATTTAGGGTTTAGGATACGAGGTTTAATATCAATCGTTTAGGGTTTAGGGTTTAGGGTTAGGTTTAAGGTTAGGGTTAGGGTTAGACTTAGGGATTAAGTTTTTATTTGGTTTTAGGATTTGAGGTTTAAATCTATGGTTTAGTTTTTAATGATTCAGTTTTCGTATTTTGGACTTAGGTTAGGGTTAGGGTTAGGATTAGTGTAACAACCACAAAAATGAATAGGATCAAGACTTAGGGTGTTAAGAATGCTTGCGATTAAACCAAAGTTCACACGGACTGATACGCGTAGAACCAGACCTCAGAACCCTTACTACGACCAAGCCAACTAACTTGGG
Organism: Solanum sitiens; assembly: GCA_016801875.1. Classification (NCBI taxonomy): domain Eukaryota; kingdom Viridiplantae; phylum Streptophyta; class Magnoliopsida; order Solanales; family Solanaceae; genus Solanum; species Solanum sitiens. The sequence continues at coordinate 199,431 of JABWTJ010001063.1, forward strand.
GAGTTAGTTGAGCTTGGAAAGGTTGGAACCAACCAAGTAAGGCTCTCGAAAATGAAGATTTAATCGAAAGAGTCTTTAACGGACTTAAAAAGAAGAAATTTTAATTTTTGAGGGTCTAAGGGTAAAATGGTCTTTTACCAGGCTAGGGGTAATATTGTAATTACCCTAAATATATAATTAATTAATTATTTAATAAAGTGGAGGGGCAATTTGGGGAGAGAGAGCCAAAATTGGTCTTTTGAAATGAAGTCTTGCTCCACCCGGGTTCGAACCTAGGTGGGAGCAAGGATTTAATATGATTTTTTTTTATTATTGGTGAATTAATTTAATAAATTTATAATTAATGGCTGATGTAAGAAGGAAAATCAGATTTTATTATTATTTATTATTTATTTACTTGTTAATTAATGGGTTTTTAAAATTGACTAAGTCTTGCCAACTATCCTAGTTTTAAGATGCACTATCTCACACTATCTCTCTCCTTCACGCCTAAATCTCTCTCTCTCTCATCAAAACTGTTTTCTTGGCTGAAAAAACAGAAGATAAAAACATTAGAAAGCAATCAAAAGTTCTCTACACTCAAAGAACTTACAAAAAAAAAAATATACAAGCAAGCAAGCTAACTAAAGAAACGAAAACTTTGCATCATCTTCTCGACGGGTTTGTGTTGAAGGTTTAGGGGAGGATTTGGGCAGCACTTAGAAGGTGTGGAAAGCTACAACAAGGTATGGGTTTTCTCTCTTGGAATCCTTTCTCCAAGAGGAATTTCTTTCTACAAAAGTCGACATATGTAACTAGGGCTGTCCCCTTGAATGTTGAACTTCTTGTCCCTAGTCTCCTTCCGATTTCAATCTAAATTAGATTAGAAATCATGTTGTTTGTATGGTTGCTGGTAGCTAAGTGAGAAATATGATGTTCCTTGTGATTTTATGTTTGGAAATAGCAAGCATGTTCAATGATGTCAACCGAAAATGATGTGGTGCAATTTGTAAAATGTTTGTTGTTGTTCTCCGTTTTGAAGTCTTAAAATGGCTTGTTTGATGATTGGAATTAAGGTGCATAAGATGTGTAATTTGTGATGTTTAAATGAAGTGTAAGGTGACTTATCTTAAGTGGAAAAAAATCTAAGCTAAAATAACAATGAATCTACACTTGAAAACGCGTTAAACAAATTGTGAAAGTACCACAAAACGATTGTGTGAATGTTGTTAAATCAAGGCTAGAAAATTTAATTAAATTTCCAGCACTTGGTGATGGAGTTTGGGCCAGAACACTTGAGGTGTGAGAAGTTTAAAAATAAATTTATAACATGTGAGGTCAGTGTGGATTGAACCCAAGACCTCACTTCATGAAAGCTGGAAAACAAAATGAGAGGTGTGGGATTCGAACCCACAACCTCTTGGTCAAACAAGAGAGTAAAGAGAAATTTTAAGATAATAAAAATAATGAGAGGAGTGGGATTCGAACCCACCACCTCTTGGCTGAAGGAGGAGACAAGGAGAGAAAAAAAAAATAATAATGAGAGGAGTGGGATTCGAACCCACCTTCTCTAGGCCAACATTTTAAAAAAAAAAAAAAACTTAGGAAAAAGAGAAATATATGAATGTTGCTATGGGGGTTCGATCCCGGATCCCCTAATGCTTAAAATGCCTAAGGTGAAGTTAGGGGAGGGAAAAACAAAGAAAAAATAATGTTAGTGAGGGGGTTCGAAATTTGGTTCCCCAAGCCGAAATGTAAATCCAAAATTAGGTGAAAGAAAATTAACTAAGTATTGTCAAAGGGATTAGAAGTCGGGTTCCCTTGCCCAATTCCGTATTGACATATAAGTCATACGTAAGTAAATACTTAATGAATGCTGCCTCTAAATATCAAAATCAATATCTTGGCATATCTACAAGATACATAAGTCTTGTACCACATAATCTTGGGTAAACATGAGTCACTTAACGAACTATGAATGAAGCCTCATAACTTGTATGTATAGACCCATAAGTCTAGCATACGCTTAAAAATAAGTGAACCTAAGATGTATTTAAAGAAATGAAGAAACCTTAGAAGGGTTAAGTAAGAGTGTGAAATACACCAATGGCCAAGTACATTGGCATATGATGAAATGAACTTTCACGTAAAACGGGGTGAGTAATTATGAAGAGCAATTGTGCTAATGTTAATGAATGTGGTGACAACATGATATGAGGCTAATGTAAAAGATGAGGACAATCTCAAATGAGCCTAAGTAATTGTTACCAAAACGTACTCACCTATGAGAGTGTAAAGCTAATGAAGAGACCAGTCTCTATGAACACTCTAATGAAAGTATTGAGATTAACACACTTAATACTAATAATGAGATGAGAAATCATCTAATGAGCTATATTGTCCTTATACTAGAAGCCAACTTCCATGACGTATGAGTTGAACGTAGTGGAACTTTATACTGAGCACCGATAGGCTAGCTATGAGCGGTGATGCCTTCTTTTGGGAAGGCAAAGGTTCACGTAACTCTCATGAGATGAGACTGTTCGGCTTTCCGGGTATGGGTCTCCATACATCTCCTAGTCTTTGAACCTATACTGCCAATATAGGGATCTGGCGAGGTAAAATTCCCATGTACGCTAGCATGTTCATTGGGTCACTTTGCCGGTGATTCCACCTCTTTTCGGTGTGGGGGAGACACTGGATTTCATGATGCTCACATGATCTATGTCGGTTAAAGTTAAAGTTCCCAATGAATGAATGAGGCCAGCCTCAAATGAAGCACATAAAGAAATGAATGATACCGAAGGTGTTAGGATAGGATAATCAAGAGGTGAGCTAAACTCAGGTAATGACATTAGGTTATTCCTGATTATTGCACAACAAACCCGATGAAAGTCTTAAACTACACTCTAGGTATAGCTGGTGTTCACACTGGCCTATGAATGAAATGCAATGAAGTACGTATGAATGAATGAAGCAGACTCTGTGTTTGCTAATGAAGACTCCCTAGTTGAGGTACCATATGTTGATCCCTCATTTTGGAAAGTCTTAATGTTAAGTCCATGATTCCAAGGTCTCATGGTATATGAATGAATGATATGAGCGAAGCTATGTGTTATGTGTTATGTGCTATGATATGTGCTATATGAAGATGATATGTGTTGTGTGCAATACGATATTTAATATGATGCATGTTACTCTCATGGCATGACCTTCCTAACTCAATTTGGAAAGTTCACTAACTTTCCTAATCTCAATTTGGCAAGTCTACTGACTTGACTTCCAAAATTCATGTCGTTAGGAAAGAGCTATTCTTTCTCATGCATGTCCTTGGTGTGTGCTTGCATATACCCGTACTTAGTACAAGTGTGTACTAACCCTATACATCTATACTATTTTAGGTCCAGACACAGGTGGTCGATAGAGTTGCATGATCATTGTTGCAGCTATCCGGATGTCAGCATTCATCCGGAGTTTGGTAGGTCCTCATGCTTTCGAGGATACTAGCGTAGTTTTAGAGTTGAGCTAGTGGAGCATGTTCCACTAGCGTTTCTTTCCTGCTCTTTATTCAGACTTTGTATTTGGGCCATTTTGGCAATTATACAATTAAGACTTATGAACTATTTCTTTCAGTTGTTTATCTCTTGAATGTTAGATGGTTGATGATGAACGATTATAAAATTTTAAGAATGTTTGGCAAGCATGTTTAAAGAACAAAAAGTTTCAAATTTTCCGCTAAAATTAACCTATGTAAAGTAAGTATGACGTAAGTATGCTTGTTTGCTACCTCTGAGAGGTCAACGACGCCGGTCTCGTCTGGGGTCTAGATTCCAGTCGTGAAAAAGTTGGTATCAGAGCCCTAGGTTAAATTACGAAAATAATAAGTTCACATCAACCACATTGAGTAGTTTCTAAGTCATGGTAGTGAAGTGCACCACTATCCTGAATTAGAGACTGCATGATGCATAGGAAAATTTCCCTTCTTCTGATCTTATCGTGCTTTTCTGAATGTCTGATTTCTTGGTGTTATGAGCGTATCTAACATCAATTTTTGTTGTTTTCAGAGAATGAACCCTAGGAGGGCTATTGGTTAGAGGAGAGGAAGAGCAGCTGCTGGGGGCAACCGAGTTCCACCCCAGGCTCCAGCTGAAGGAGTGGTTGTGCCAGTTAATGCAGCTGGGTTGACTGATGCTGAGGTGAGGGCATCTCTGGCCCAGATGGCACATGCCATTACTATGCAGGCCCAGGCTATGACTGCCCAGGTCAACCGGCAGTATGTTCAGAGGGAGAACCCACTGGTTTGTAGCATGGCTGACAGGCTGAGGGATTTCACAAGGATGAATCCTCCTTTTTTCATAGGGTCTACGGCTGCAGAGGATCCCCAGGCGTTTGTGGATGAGGTGCATAAGATCCTAGTGGCTATGGGGGCCACTGATATTGAGAAGGCTGAGCTGGCTTCCTATCAGCTCAAGGATGTTGCACAGACTTGGTGCAAGATGTGGCAAGATAGCCGTGTCTTAGGTGGAGTGCCAGTCACATGGGAGCTGTTCAAGACAGCATTTATGGAGAGATTCTTCCCCAGGGAGATGAGGGAGGCTAAGGTTGAGGACTTCATCAACCTTAAACAAGGCTCTATGATAGTTAGGGAGTATTCCCTGAAGTTTGTTAAGCTGTCAAGGTATGTTATTTTCCCTAGTATTTAATAGCAAGAATGAGGAGAATACTGAACTTTGTTGAAATCATCCAGGTATGCTGCTTCCCTGGTTTCTAACAGCAGGGATGAGATGAGCAGGTTCCTCACAGGAATCAATGGGGACATGGAGGAGGAGTGTCGATCTGCAATGCTCCATGATAATATGGATATTTCCAGGTTGATGGTCCATGTCCAGCAGGTAGAGTACAGCCGCAGAAAGAGAGGTGTTCGTGATGCTAGGAGGCCTAGGCCTCAAGATCATGCAGGACCCAGTCATGGAGGCCACAGGAACAACTTTGGCGTCCGTGAGCAGCCAAGGTTCAAAAAGGGGCAACAGAGTTCTGGGAATTCTAATCCTGAGAGGAGTGCTACACCTAGAGAAGGCAGACATGAGCCCAAGAAGGGCAATGGAGGTGAGATGCAGCATCCTAAGAAGAATTGTGCTAAGTGTGGCCGAGCTCACAGTGGAGAGAGTAGACAGGGCACTAATGCCTGCTTCGGTTGTGGTAAGAGTGGACACATGGTCAGAGACTATCCACAGAATAGAGGTCAGGCTGGAGGTAATGCTCAGCCTAGGCCTAATCCACAGGGTGCAGCAGCAGCCGATCCTCCTAAGAGGAACAGGTTCTATGCCCTGAAAGGCAGGGAGGAGCAGGAGAAGTCCGCTGATGTGGTCACAGGTATGCTGCAAGTGTTCTCAACTTCTGTTTATGCTTTACTTGATCCAGGGTCTACACTTTCCTTTGTAACTCCTCTGCTTGCTATTACTTTTGAGATATTGCCTGAAGTTCTGCATGATCCTATAGTGGTTAGTATACCTTTAGGAGAGAATGTCAGAACTGATAGAGTATACAAGGATTGCCCAATAGTTGTGAGTGGTAAAACTATGTGTGCAAATTTGGTTGAGTTACCCATGCATGATTTTGATGTTATTCTTGGCATGGATTGGCTTCACAGTTGTTATGCTTGGACTGTCGTAGTAGAGTGGTGAGATTTCGCTTTCCTAATGAAGAAGAGTTAGTCTGGGAAGGGTACAATTCGAGTTGTCCTAATCACTTGATTTCTAACCTTAAGGCCAATAAAATGATGTCCAAGGGGTTATTGTGTCATCTTGTGAGTGTTAATGATTTAGATCATGACATTTCTTCCATAGAGTCAGTACCTGTAGTGAATGAGTTCTTAGATGTGTTTCCTGATGATTTGCCTGGAGTCCCTCCCTTCGAGAGATTGGTATCGATTTAGAACCAGATACTAAACCAATCTCAATTCCTCCTTACAGAATGGCTCCAGCTGAACTCAAAGAGTTGAAGCTGCAGTTAAAAGATCTCACTGACAAGGGTTTCATTCAGACGAGCATATCCCCTTGGGGCGCTCCAGTGTTGTTTGTAAAGAAGAAAGATGGGACCCTTAGAATGTGTATCGATTGTCGGCAGCTTAATAAAGTCACTATAAAGAATAAGTATCCACTCCCCAGAATAGATGATTTGTTCGATCAGCTCCAAGGGTCTAGTTTCTTCTCTAAGATTGATCTTCGTTCAGGGTATCACCAGCATAGGGTTAGGGATGGAGATATCCCAAAGACAGACTTTCGTACCCGCTATGGTCACTATAAGTTTCTAGTCATGTCATTTGGTCTCACGAATGCACCTGCTGCATTTATGGATCTCATGAATAGGGTTTTCCGTGAATACCTTGACTCTTTCGTCATAGTATTCATTGATGACATTCTCATCTACTCTAAGACCAAGGAAGACCATGAACAACATTTGAGACTAACCTTGCAGGTACTTAGACAGCATCAGTTGTATGCCAAATTCAGCAAATGTGAATTCTGGCTGAGATCAGTGACCTTCCTGGTCATGTTGTGTCCGATCAGGGCTTGGAGGTGGATCCCAGGAAGACTGAGGCTGTGAAGAAATGGCCAAAGCCTCTTACCCCCACTGACATCCGTAGATTTTTGGGATTGGCTGGTTACTACCGCAGGTTTGTGGAGGGCTTTTCTTCCATTGCTGCCCCATTAACAGCTTTGACTAAGAAGAAAGCCAAGTTTGAATGGACGGAGATTTGTGAGAAGATTTTCCAGGAGCTTAAGGACAGACTCACTTCAGCGCCGGTGCTTACTTTGCCTAAGTGTGGTGAGAATTACACTGTTTATTGTGATGCATCTAGGGTTGGTTTGGGTTGTGTTCTTATGCAGGTTGGTAAGGTGATAGCCTATGCATCCAGACAGCTCAAGGTTCATGAGAAGAATTATCCCACTCATGACCTTGAGTTGGCAGCTTTGGTGTTTGCACTGAAGCTGTGGAGGCATTATCTGTATGGAGTGCATGTGGATGTGTTCACAGACCATAAGAGTCTCCAGTACGTGTTCACACAGAGGGAGTTGAATCTACGTCAGCGGAGATGGTTGGAGCTATTGAAGGATTATGACATGAATGTGCACTACCATCCAGGTAAGGCTAATGTTGTAGCTGATGCTTTGAGCAGGATGAGCATAGGAAGTACAGTCCACGTTGAGGATGAGAAGAAGGAGCTAGTGAAAGATGTACACAGACTGGCCAGACTGGGTGTGCGTTTGGTTGACTCCACTAGTGGGGATGTTTCAGTTCATCCTAGTTTTGAATCATCCTTGGTAGTTGAAGTCAAGCAGGGTCAGCATCTAGATCCTGTATTGATGGAGCTGAAGGACTCAGTACTGATGAAGATGAATGATTCTTTCGCTTTGGGAGGTGGTGGCATACTTACGTATCAGGACAGGCTATGTGTTCCAGATGTGGATGATTTGCGGACCAGGATTGTTGCAGAGGCCCATGGTTCTAGATATTCCATACATCCAGGTTCCACCAAGATATATCATGATCTTAAGCAGATTTATTGGTGGGATGGTATAAAGAAGGACATTGCAGAATACGTAGCCAAGTGTCCTAACTGTCAGCAAGTCAAGGCAAAACATCTTAAGCCTGGTGGTCTGACTCAGATTATTGAGGTTCCGACTTGGAAATGGGAGGCCATAAATATGGACTTCGTGGTTGGGCTTCCGAGGACTAGGAGGCAGCATGACTCTATATGGGTTATTATGGACAGATTGACTATGTCTACCCACTTTATCCCTGTAAAGTCTACTTACAGAGCCGAGGATTATGCGAGACTCTACATTGATGAGATTGTGAGATGGCATGGGATTCCCTTGTCTATTATTTCAGACAGAGGAGCTCAGTTTAGTTCTCATTTCTGGAGATCTTTCTAGAAGAGCTTGGGCACGCAGGTGAAGCTTAGCACTGCCTTTCACCCTCAAATAGATGGGCAGGCAGAACGCACCATACAGACATTGGAGGATAAGTTGAGAGCGTGTGTGATCGACTTCAGAGGTAACTGGGATGACCATCTGCCTTTGATAGAGTTTTTGTATAATAATAACTATCACTCCAGCATTTGGATGGCACCGTTTGAGGCACTGTATGGTAGGAGGTGTAGATCTCCAGTTGGGTGGTTTGAGGTTGGAGAGTCATCCATTTTGGGTCCGGAGATCATTCATGAGGCCTTAGAGAAGGTCAGAGTGATTAGGGACAGGTTGACTACTGCTTACAGTCGGCAGAAGTCATATGCTGATAACAGAAAACGTCCCTTAGAGTTTGATGTTGGTGACCAGGTTTACTTGAAAATATCGCCTATGAAAGGGGTAATGAGATTTGGTAGAAAAGGGAAGCTGAGTCCGAGGTATGTTGGGCCATATGATATCCTACAGCGTGTGGGTGAGGTGGCCTATGAGTTAGCATTGCCTGCAGAGCTAGCTTCTGTTCATCCAGTCTTTCATGTCTCTATATTGAAGAAGTTCCTAGGTGATCCAGCATCAATCTTACCTGTTGAAGGTTTGGGGGTTGGTGAAGACTTGTCTTATGAGGAGGTACCTGTTGAGATCTTAGACAGACAGGTCAAGCGGCTGAGGAACAAGGAAATTGCCACAGTGAAGGTATTGTGGAGAAATCATCTTGTTGAGGGTGCTACGTGGGAGGCTGAGGCCGACATGAGAGCCCGCTACCCCCACCTTTCAGCTCTTAAGGTTAGACTTCCTACTCTTACCCTATGGTTCCTTATCCCTCCGTCTTTTGTTGCTATTGATTGACTATGTATAGTGATTTTATTATGACGTGACTGGCATTACGATGTGAAGTGGTAGTGTCATTCGAGGACGAATGTTCCTAAGGTGGGGGGGATAATGTAACAACTATAAAAATGAATAGGATCAAGACTTAGAGTGTTAAGAATGCTTGCGATTAAACCAAAGTTCACACGGACTGATACGCGTAGAACCAGACCTCAGAACCCTTACTACGACCAAGCAAACTAAGTTAGGGAGTTAGTTGAGCTTGGAAAGGTAGGAACCAACCAAGTAAGGCTCTCGAAAATGAAGATTTAATCGAAGGAGTCTTTACCGGACTTAAAAAGAAGAAATTTTAATTTTTGAGGGTCTAAGGGTAAAATGGTCTTTTACCAGGCTAGGGGTATTATCGTAATTACCCTAAATATATAATTAACTAATTATTTAATAAATTGGAGGGGCAATTTGGGGAGAGAGAGTCAAAATTGGTCTTTTGAAATGAAGTCTTGCTCCACCCGGGTTCGAACCTAGGTGGGAGCAAGGATTTAATATGATTTTTTTTATTATTGGTGAATTAATTTAATAAATTTATAATTAATGGCTGATGTAAAAAGTAAAATCAGATTTTATTATTATTTATTATTTATTTACTTATTAATTAATGGGTTTTTAAAATTGACTAAGTCTTGCCAACTATCCTAGTTTTAACATGCACTATCTCACACTATCTCTCTCCCTCACGCCTAAATCTCTCTCTCTCTCATCCAAATTGTTTTCTTGGCTGCAAAAATAGAAGATAAAAACATTAGAAAGCAATCAAAAGTTCTCTACACTCAAAGAACTTACAAAAAAAAAATATACAAGCAAGCAAGCTAACTAAAGAAACGAAAACTTTGCATCATCTTCTCGACGGGTTTGTGTTGAAGGTTTAGGGGAGAATTTGGGCAGCACTTAGAAGGTGTGGAAAGCTACAACAAGGTATGGGTTTTCTCTCTTGGAATCCTTTCTCCAAGAGGAATTTCTTTCTACAAAAGTCGACATATGAAACTAGGGCTGTCCCCTTGAATGTTGAACTCCTTGTCCCTAGTCTCCTTCCGATTTCAATCTATATTAGTTTAGAAATCATGTTGTTGGTATGGTTGCTGGTAGCTAAGTGTGAAATATGATGTTCCTTGTGATTTTATGTTTGGAATAACAAGCATGTTCAATGATGTCAACCGAAAATGATGTGGTGCAATGTGTAAAATGTTTGTTGTTGTTCTCCGTTTTGAAGTCTTAAAATGGCTTGTTTGATGATTGGAATTAAGGTTCATAAGATGTGTAATTTGTGATGTTTAAATGAAGTGTAAGGTGACTGATCTTAAGTGAAAAAACATCTAAGCTAAAACAACAATGAATCTACACTTGAAAACGCGTTAAACAAATTGTGAAAATACCACAAAACGATTGTGTGAATGTTGTTAAATCAAGGCTAGAAAATTTAATCAAATTTCCAGCACTTGGTGATGGAGTTTCGGCCAGAACACTTGAGGTGTGAGAAGTTTAAAAATAAATTTATAACATGTGAGGTCAGTGTGGATTGAACTCAAGACCTCACTTCATGAAAGCTGGAAAACAAAATGAGAGGTGTGGGATTCGAACCCACAACCTCTTGGTCAAACAAGAGAGTAAAGAGAAATTTTAAGATAATAAAAATAATGAGAGGAGTGGGATTCGAACCCACCACCTCTTGGCTGAAGGAGGAGACAAGGAGAGAAAAAAAAAATAATGAGAGGAGTGGGATTCGAACCCACCTCCTCTAGGCCAGTATTTTAAAAAAAACATAGGAAAAAGAGAAATAAATGAATGTTGCTATGGGGGTTCGATCCCGGATCCCCTAATGCTTAAAACGCCTAAGGTGAAGTTAGGGGAGGGAAAAAGAAAGGAAAAATAATGTTAGTGAGGGGGTTCGAAATTGGGTTCCCCAAGCCGAAATGTAAATCCAAAATTAGGTGAAAGAAAATTAACTAAGTATTATCCAAGGGATTCGAAGTCGGGTTCCCTTGCCCAATTCCGTATTGACATATAAGTCATACGTAAGTAAATACTCAATGAATGCTGCCTCTAAATGTCAAAATCAATATCTTGGAATATCTACAAGATGCATAAGTCTTGTACCACATAATCTTGGGTAAACATGAGTCACTTAACGAACTATGAATAAAGCCTCATGACTTGTATGTATAGACCCATAAGTCTAGCATACACTTAAAAATAAGTGAACCTAAGATGTATGTAAAGAAATGAAGAAACCTTAGAAGAGTTAAGTAAGAGTGTGAAATACACCAATGGCCAAGTACATTGGCATATGATGAAATGAACTTTCACGTAAAACGGGGTGAGTAATTATGAAGAGCAATTGTGCTAATGTTAATGAATGTGGTGACAACATGATATGAGGCTAATGTAAAAGATGAGGACAATCTCAAATGAGCCTAAGTAATTGTTACCAAAACGTACTCACCTATGAGAGTGTAAAGCTAATGAAGAGACCAGTCTCTATGAACACTCTAATGAAAGTATTGAGATTAACACACTTAATACTAATAATGAGATGAGAAATCATCTAATGAGCTATATTGTGCTCATACTAGAAGCCAACTTCCATGACGTATGAGTTGAACGTAATGGAACTTTATACTAAGCACCGATAGGCTAGCTATGAGCGGTGATGCCTTCTTTTGGGAAGGGCAAAGGTTCACGTAACTCTCATGAGATGAGACTATCCGGCTTTCCGGGTATGGGTCTCTATACATCTCCTAGTCTTTGAACCTATACTGCCAATACAGGGATCTGGCGGGGTTAAATTCACATGTACGCTAGCATGTTCATTGGGTCACTTTGGCCGGTGATTCCACCTCTCTTCGGTGTGGGGGAGACACTGGATTTCATGATGCTCACATGATCTATGTCGGTTAAAGTTAAAGTTCCCAATGAATGAATGAGGCCAGCCTCAAATGAAGCACATAAATAAATGAATGATACCGAAGGTGTTAGGATAGGATAATCAAGAGGTGAGCTAGACTCAGGTAATGACATTAGGTTATTCCTGATCATTGCACAGCAAACCCTATGAAAGTCTTAAACTACACCCTAGGTATAGCTGGTGTTCACACTGGCCTATGAATGAAATGCAATGAAGTACGTATGAATGAATGAAGCAGACTCTGTGTTTGCTAATGAAGACTCCCTAGTTGAGGTACCATATGTTGATCCCTTATTTTGGAAAGTCTTAATGTTAAGTCCATGATTCCAAGGTCTCATGGCATATGAATGAATGATATGAATGAAGCTATGTGTTATGTGTTATGTGCTATGATATGTGCTATATGAAGATGATATGTATTGTGTGCAATACGATATTTAATCTGATGCATGTTACTCTCATGGCATGACCTTCCTAACTCAATTTGGAAAGTTCGCTAACTTTCCTAATCTCAATTTGTCAAGTCTACTGACTTGACTTCCAAAATTCATGTCGTTAGGAAAGAGCTATTATTTCTCATGCATGTCCTTGGTGTGTGCTTGCATATACCCATACTTAGTACAAGTGTGTACTAACCCTATACATCTATACTATTTTAGGTGCAGACACAGGTGGTCGATAGAGTTGCATGATCATTGTTGCAGCTATTCGGATGTCAGCATTCATCCGGAGTTTGGTAGGTCCTCATGCTTCGAGGATACTACTATTTTATATTATAGCGTAGTTTTAGAGTTGAGCTGGTGGAGCATGTTCCACTAGCGTTTCTTTCCTGCTCTTTATTCAGACTTTGTATTTGGGCCATTTTGGCAATTATACAATTAAGACTTATAAACTATTTCTTTCAGTTATTTATCTCTTTAATGTTAGATGGTTGATGATGAACGATTAAAAAATTTTAAGAATGTTTGGCAATCATGTTTAAAGAACAAAAAGTTTCAAATTTTCCGCTAAAATTAACCTATGTTAAGTAAGTATGACGTAAGTAGGCTTGTTTGCAACCTCTAAGAGGTCAACGACGCCGGTCTCGTCTGGGGTCTAGATTCTAGTCGTGACAATTAGGTTTAGGCTATATTTTTTTTTTATGTTTTACAGTTCAGGGTTTAGCATTTGTGGTTTAAAATCTATTGTTTAGTTTGTAATGTTTGGGTTTTGGTATTTTGGGCTTAGGGTTTCTGGTTTATGGTATAGAGTTAGGGTTAGGGTTTTGGTTTTTTTTAGATTTTTTGGTTTAGGGTGTAGAATTTGAGGTTTAACATCAACGGTTTAGTGTTTAATGTTAGGATTTTTGTATTTGGGCTTGGGATTTAGGATTTATGGTAAGGTTAGGGTTAGGGTTAATGTTAGGGTTAGGGTTAGGGTTTAGGTTGTGTTTAGGTTTTGGGCTTGGGGTTTCGGTTTAATGGTTTAGGGTTAGGGTTAGGGTTAAGGTTGGAGTATGTGTTTGGGTTAGGGTTTAGGTTTTTTTTTTAAGTTTTAGGGTTTGTGGTTTAGGATTTGAGAATTAAAATCTATAGTTTAGTGTTTAATGTTTGGGTTTTCGTATTTTGAACTTACATTTTTTTTGACTTAGGGTTTAGGGTTAGGGTGTAGGTTATTTTAATATGGTTCACGGTTTAGCATTTGAGGTTTAAAATCAATTGTTTAGTGTTTAATGTTTGGGTTTTGGTATTTTTTGCTTTAGTTTAGGGTATAGGGTTTAGGGTTAGGGTTAAGGATAGGGTTAGGGTTAGCATTCGTATTAGGGATACGGTTAGGGTTAGGGTTTAGGGTTTTTTTGGTTTTAGGTTTTGGGGTTTATAATTTTTGGTTTAAAATATATAGTTTAGTGTTTAATGTTTGGGTTTTGGTATTTTGGGCTTGGTGTTTCGGGTTAATGGTTTAGGGTTAGGGTTAGGGTTAGGGTTAAGGTTAGCGCTAGGGTTTGGGTTAGGGTTACATTTTAGGGTTTGTGGTTTAGGATTTGAGATATTAAAATCTATGGTATAGTGTTTAATGGTTGTGTTTTCATATTTTGGACTTAGGGTTTTTTTGGACTTAGTGTTTAGGATTTAGGGTTAGGGTTAGGGTTAGGGTTAGGGTGTACATTTTTTTAGGTTTTATGGTTCAGGGTTTAGCATTTGATGTTTAAAATCTATGGTTTAGTATTTAATTTTTGGGTTTTTATATTTTAGGCTTAGGGTTTCGGGTTTATGGTTAGATTTAGGGTTAGGGTTAAGGTTAGGTTAGGGTTAGGGTTAGGGTTTTGGCTTTTTAAGTTTTTGGGTTTAGGGTTTAGGATTTGAGGTTTAATATCAATGGTTTAGTGTTTAATGTTTGAGTTTTGGTGTTTTGGGCTTGGGGTTTAGGATTTATGGTAGGGTTAGGGTTAGGGTTAGGGTGAGCTTGAGGGTTTATGTTGTTTTTTAGTATTTAGGGTTTGGGGTTAAGGATTTGAGTTGTAATATCTATGGTTTAGTGTTAAATGTTAGGGTTTTGGTATTTTGTGCTTTGGATTTAGGGTTTAAGGTTTAGGTTTAGGGTTAAGGATAGGGTTAGAGTTAGGGTTTGTGTTAGTGATAGGGTTAGGGTTAGGGTTTACGGTTTTTTAGGTTTTAGGTTTAGAGTTTAGGATTTTTTGTTTCAAATTTGTGGTTTAGTGTTGAATGTTTGGGTTTAGGTATTTTGGGCTTAATGTTTCGGGTTAATGGTTTAGGGTTAGGGTTAGGGTTAAGGTTAGTTGTAGGGTTAGGGTTAAGGTTAGGGTTTAGTTTTTTTTAGGTTTTAGGGTTTGTGGTTGAGGATTTGAGATATAAAATCTATGGTTTAGTGTCTAATGTTTTGGTTCTCGTATTTTGGACTTAGGGTTTAGAGTTTCGGGTATAGGGTTGGGGTTAGGGTTAGGATTAGGGTTAGGGTGTAGGTTTTTTTTTTAGGTTTTATTGTTCAGGGTTTATCATTTGAGGTTTAAAATGTATGGTTTAGTATTTAATTTTTGGGTTTTGGGTTTAGGATTTAGCGTTAGGATTAGTTTTTTTTAGGTTTTTGGGTTTAGGGGTTTAGGATTTGAGGTTTAATATCAATGGTTTAGGGTTTAGGGTTTAGGGTTAGGTTTAAGGTTAGGGTTAGGGTTTGGGTTAGGGTTAGAGTTAGGGATTAATTTTTTTCTAAATTTTAGGGTTTGTGGTTTAGGATTTGAGGTTAAAAATCTATGGTTTCATCTTTAATGTTTCGGTTTTTTGTATTTTGGACTTAGGGTTTAGAGTTTAGGGTTTAGGATTAGGGTTAGGGTTAGGTTTAGGGTTAGGGTGTAGGTTTATTAAGGTTTTATGGTTCTGGGTTTAAGCATTTGAGGTTTAATTAAAATCTATGGTTTAGTATTTATTGTTTGAGTTTTTGTATTTTGGGCTTAGGGTTTCGAGTTTATGATTTAGAGTTAGGGTTAGGGTTAAGGTTAGGGTTAGGGTTAGAGTTAGGGTTAGGATAAGTGTTTTGGGTTTCTAGATTTTTGGGTTTAGGTTTATGATTTGAGGTATCAATGTTTTATTGTTTAATATTTAGGTTTTGGTATTTTGGGCTTGGGTTTTAGGGTTTATTGTAGGGTAGGGTTAGGTTTAGGGTTTAGGGTTAGGGTTCGTGTTAAGTAGGGTTAGTGTTAGGGCTTAGTTTTTTTTAGGTTTTAAGTTTTGGGGTTAGTGATATTTGGTTTAAAATCTACGTTTATTGTTTAATGTTGGGGTTTTGGTATTTTGGGCTTGGGGTTTCGGGTTGATGGTTTAGGTTTAAGGTTAGGGTTAAGGTTAGGGTTAGTGTTAGGGTTTAGGTTTTTTTTAGGTTTTAGGGTTTGTGGTTTAGGATTTGAGATTTAAAATATATGGTTTAGTGTTTAATGTTTGTGTTTCATTATTTTGGACTTAGGATTTTTTTTGGACTTAGGGTTTAGGATTTAGGGTTAGGGTTAGGGTTTTATTTTTTTAGGTTTTTGGGTTTAGGGTTTAGGATTTGAGGTTTAATATCAATGGTTTAGTGTTTAATGTGTTTTTGTATTTTGGGCTTGGTCTTTAGGGTGTATGATAGGTTTAGGTTTAGGTTTAGGTTTCTATTTTTTTTAATATATATTTTAGGGTTTGGGGGTAAGGATTTGAGTAGTAATATCTACGGTTTAGTGTTTAATTTTGGGTTTTTGTATTTTGGGTTTTGGGTTTAGGGTTTAGGGTTTAGGGTTAGAGTTAATGATAGGGTTAGGATTTGGGTTAATGTTATGTAGGGTTAGGATTAGGGTTTAGGTTTTTTTTAGGTTTTAGGTTTTGGTAAAATCTATGGTTTTGTATGTAATGTTTGGGTTTTTGTATTTTGGGCTTGGAGTTTAGGTTTATGGTAGGGTTAGGGTTAGGATTAATGTTAGGTTTAGGGTTAGGGTTTAGGTATTTTTTATGTTTTAGGGTTTGGGGTTAAAGATTTAAATTATAACATCTATGTTTAGTGTTTAATGTTAAGATTTTGGTATTTTGGGCTTGGGGTTTAGTATTTATGGTAGGGTTAGGGTTAGGGCTAATGTTATTGTTAGGGTTTGGTTTTAGGTGGTTTTTTAGGTTTTAGGGTTTGGGATTAATGATTTGAGTTGTAATATCTATGGTTTAGTTTGAATGTTAGGGTTTTGGTATTTTTTGCTTTGGGTTTGGGGTTTAGGGTTTAGGGTTAGGGTTAAGGGTAGGGTTAGGGTTAGGGTTCGTGTTAGGCATAGGGTTAGTGTTAAGGTTTAAGTTTTTTTTTAGGTTTTAGGTTTTGGGGTTAAGGATTTTTGGTTTAAATTCTATAGTTTATTATTCAATTTTTGGGTTTTGGTATTTTGGGCTTGGGGTTTTGGGTTAATGGTTTAGGGTTAGGGTTAGCGTTAAGGTTTGGGTTAGGGTTAGGGTTTAGGTTTTCTTTTAGTTTTTATGGTTTGTGGTTTAGGATTTGAGGTTTAAAATCTATGGTTTAGTGTGTAATGTTTGGGTTTTGTATTTTGGACTTAGGTTTTTCTTTGGACTTAGGGTTTAGGGTTTAAGGTATAGGATTAGGGTTAGGGTGTAGGGTTTTGGTATTTTGGGCTTAGAGTTTTTGGTTTATGGTTTAGAGTTAGGGTTAGGGTTAGGGTTAAGGTTAGGGTTAGGGTTAGGGTTAGGTGTTTTGGTTTTCTTAGGTTTTTTGGTTTAGGGTTTAGGATTTGAGGTTTAATATCAATAGTTTAGTTATTAATGTTTGGGTTGTTGTATTTTGGGCTTGGGGTTTAGGATTTATGATAGGGTTAGGGTTAGGTTAGGGTTAGAGTTGAGGTTGTTATTTAGGTTTTAGGGTTTGGGGTAAAGGATTTGAGTTGTAATCTCTATGTTTTAGTGTTTAGTGTTAGTGTTTTTTATAGGTTTTAGGTTTTGGGGTTTAGGAAATTCGGTTTAAATCTATGGTGTAGTGTTTAATGTTTGGGTTTTTGTATTTTGGGCTTGGGGTTTTGAATTAATCATTTGGGGTTAGGGTTTGGGTTAGGGTTAAGGTTAGGGTTTGGGTTAAGGCTAGGATTTAGTTTTTTTAGGTTTTAGGATTTGTGGTTTAGGATTCGAGATTTAAAATCTATGGTTTAGTGTTTAATGTTTGTGTTTTCGTATTTGGTACTTGGGTTTTCTTAAAATTTAGGGTTTAGGGTTAGGGTGTAGGTTTGTTTTAATATTGTTCAGCGTTTCGCATTTGAGGTTTAAAATTATTGTTTAGTATTTAATGTTTGTGTTTTGGTATTTTGGACTTAGGGTTTTGGGTTTATGGTTTAGAGTTAGGGTTAGGGTTAAGGTTAGGGTTAGGGTTAGGGTTTTGGGTTTAGGGTGTAGAATTTGATGTTTAATATCAATGGTTTAGTGTTTATTATTTTGTTTTTGGTATTTTGGGCTTGGCGTTTAGTGTTTATGGTAGGGTTAGGGTTAGAGTTAATGTTAGGGTTAGGGTTAGGGTTTTATTTTAGGTTTTACGTTTTGGGGCTTAGGATTTTTGGTTGAAAATCTATGCTTTAGTGTTTAATGTTTGGATTTTTTTCTTATTTTGGGCTTGGGGTTTTTGGTTAATGGTATAGGGATAGGGTTAAGGTTAGGATTAGGGTTTGAGTTAGGGTTACGGTTAGGGTTTATGTTTTTTTAGGTTTTAGGCTTTGTGGTTTAGGATTTGAGGTTTAAAATATATGCTTTAGTGTTTAATGTCTGGGTTTTTGTATTTTGGACTTAGGTTTTTTTTTGGACTTTGAGTTTAGTGTTACGGTGTAGGTTTTTTCTAGGTTTTATGGTTCAGGGTTTAGCATTTGAGGTTTAAAATCAATTATTTAGTATTTGATGTTTTGGTTTTGGTATTTTAGGCTTAGGGTTTTGGGTTTATTGTTAAGAATTAGGGTTAGGGTAAACGTTAGGGTTAGGGTTTTGGGTTCTTTTAGATTGTTTGGTTTCGGGTGTAAAATTTGAGGTTTAATATCAATGGTTTAGTGTTTATTGTTTAGGTGTTTGTATTTTGGGCTTGGGGTTTAGGGTTTAGGATAGGGTTAGGGTTAGGGTTAAGGCTAGGGTTATGGTTAGGGTTTTGGTTATCTTTAGGTTTTAAAGTTTGGGGTTAAGGATTTGAGTTGTAATATCTATGGTTTAGTGTTTAACATTAGGGCTTTGGTATTTTTGGATTTTGGTTTAGGTTTTAGGATTTAGGGTTAGGATTAAGGATAGGCTTAGGTTTGGGTTTGTCTTAGGGTTAGGGTTTAGGTTTTTGTTAGGTTTTAGGTTTTGGGGTTTAGGATATTTGGTTTAAAATCTATGCTTTAGTGTTTAATGTTTGGGATTTTGTATCTTGGGCTTGGGGTTTTGGGTTATTGATTTAGGGTTAGGGTTAGGGTTAGGATTAGGGTTAGGGTGTAGTTATTTTTAGGTTTTATGACTCATGGTTTAGCAATTGAGGTTTAAAATCTATGGTTCAGTATTTCATGTTTGGGTTAGGGTTATGGTAAAGGTTAGGGATTTGGTTAGGGTTAGGGTTAGTGTTTTTTTTTTTGATTTTTGGGTTTAGGTTTAGGATTTGAGGTTTAATATCAATGGTTTAGTGTTTAATGTTTGGGTTTTGGTACTTTGGGCTTGGGGTTTAGGGTTAATGGTAGAGTTAGGGTTTAGGTTATTTTTTAGGTTTTAGGGTTTGGAGTTAAGGATTTGAGTTGTAATATATATTGTTTAGTGTTGATTGTTAGGGTTATGGTATTTTTTACTTCGGGTTTGGGGTTTAGGGTTTAGGGTTAGGGTTAAGGATAGGGTTTGGGTTAATGTTCGGGATAAGGTTAGTGTTAGGGTTTAGTTTTTTTTTTTAGGTTTTAGGTTTTGGGGTTAAGGATTTTTTATTTAAACGGAAAAGGGCCTAAAATACCCTCAAAGTATTGGAAATGGTACAAAATTACCCTCCATCCACCTATTGGCTCCAAAATACCCTTCCCACCCACCTATTGGGTCCAAAATACCCTTGTCATCCACCTTTTGGTTCAAAATTGACCACTTATTTAACGGTTTTATATTTAAACTATTTAAATATTTTTTTAAATACGTGGCACGCAACTATATGTTATAATTTAACTTATTAGTATAATTTATAAATCAATCCACTACCCACCCATTACTAATTAAACCCCTCCAAATTAATACACCCGTCACATTATTAATGCAACAACAAAAAAGCTACTGCCAATTGAGTGTTTTGGGCTAGGGTTAGGTTTAAGGTTAGGGTTAGGGTTTTATTTTTTTAGGTTTTTGGGTTAAGTGTTTAGGATTTGAGGTTTAAAATCTATGGTTTAGTGTTTAATGTTAGAGTTTTCATATTTTTGACTTAGTTTTTTTTTTGGACTTAGAGTATAGGGTATAGGGTATAGGGTTATGGTTAGGGTTAGGATTAGGGTTAGGGTGTAGGCTTTTTTAGCTTTTATGGTTCAGAGTTTAGCATTTGAGGTTTAAAATCTATGGTTTAGTATTTAATGTTTGGGTTTCGGTATTTTAGGCTAAGGGTTTTGCGGTTATGGTTTGGGGTTAGGGTTAGGATTAAGGTTTGGGTTAGGGTTAGGGTTAGGGTTTTGGGTTTTCTTGGGTTTTTGAGTTTACGGTATCGGATTTGAGGTTTAATATCAATGGTTTAGTGTTTAATGTTTGGATTTTTGTATTTTGGGCTTTGGGTTTAGGATTTATGGTAGGGTTAGGGTTAGGGTTAATGTTAGTGTTTGGGTTAGGGATTAGGTTGTTTTTTACGTTTTAGGGTTTGTTGTTAAGGATTTGAGTTTTAATATCAATGGTTTAGTGTTCAATGTTAGGGTGTTGGTATTTGGGCTTTGGGTTTAGGGTTTAGGGTTTAGGTTTAGGGTTAAGGATAGGGTTAGAGTTAGGGTTCCTGTTAGGGTTAGGATTTAGTGTTTTTTTTTTGTTTTAGGTTTTGGGTTTAGGATTTTTGATTTAGAATCTATAGTTTAGTGTTTAATGTTTGGGTTTTGGTATTTTGGGCTTGGGATTTTGGGTTAATGGTTTAGGGTTAGGGCTTGAGTTAGGGTTAGGGTTAGGGTTTAGTTTTGTTTTGTTTTAGGTATTGTGGTTTAGGATTTGAGGTTTGAAATCTATGGTTTAATGTTTAATGTTTGGGTTTTTGTATTTTGGACTAAGGTTTTTTTCTGTACTTAGGGTTTAGGGTTAGTGTGTAGGTTTTTTTTAGGTTCAATTATTGAGGGTTTGGCATTTAAGGTTTAAAATCTATTGTTTGGTATTTCATGTTTGGGTTTTTGTATTTTGGGCTTGGGGTTTCAGGTTTACGGTTAAGAATTGGGGTTAGGGTTAACGTTAGGGTTAGGGTTAGGGTTAGGGTAAGGGATTTGGGTTCTTTTAGATTTTTGGGTTTAGTGTGTAGAATTTGAGGTTTCATATCAATGGTTTAGTGTTTATTATTTGGGTTTTGGTATTTTGGGCTTGGGGTTTAAGGTTTATGGTAGGATTAGGGTTTGGTATAATGTTAAGGTTAGGGTTAGGGTTTAGGTTGTTTCTTTATCTCAGAAGTTCACATATCCACTTTTGTGCTTGGGGTTTTGGGTTAATGGTTAAGGGTTAGGGTTAGGGTTAGGGTTAAGGTGTTAGGGTTAGGATTTAGTTTAGGATTAGTGTCACGACCGGAAATCTAGACCCCAGACGAGACCGGCGTCGTTGACCTCTCAGAGGTCGCAGACATACCTACATACGTCATCGTTACTTCATCTAGGTTAATTTTAACAGAAAATTTGAACTTTTTGTTTTCTTATTTCATGTGAAACATATTATACTTAACATCATAGGCGTTCACAAATCAACCATCTAATATAGAAATAATCAAATGAAAGAAGCAGTTCATAATTGCATTGAACGTATCCTTACCAAAACGGAACCAATATAAAGTCTGAAATGAAATGGGAAATAAAACACTAGTGGAACATGCCCCGCTAGCTAAGGCCTACATCTAAGCTAGATAATAATAGTAGACATCCTCGAAAGCATGAGGGCCTACCAAATCCAGATGAAAGCTCCACGTCCGGATAACTGCAACGTCGTACTGTAAGCTCTAACGTCCACCTGTGCCTGCACCTAAAAGTAGATATTGTATGGGATTAGTACACACTTGTTCTAAGAATGGGTATATGCAAGCACACACCAAGGACATGCATGAGTAAGAATATCTCTTTCCTAACAACATGATTTATGGAAAGTCAAGTCAGTGGACTTGCCAAATTTGGATTAGGAAAGTCATGCCATGAGAGTAACATGCATCATCATACTTATCATTTTGCAAGCAGCACATAACATATCACGTAGTTCATATAATTCTTTCATATGCAATGAGACCTTGGAATCATGGACTTGACATTAGGACTTCCCAAAATGAGGGCTCAACATATGGGACCTCAACTAGGGAGCCTTTTTCAGTAAACACAGAGTCTGCTTTGTTCGTTCATAGGTACTTCATTTTCATTCATTCATATACTAGTGCACTCACCAGTCATACCTAGGATGAAGTTTAAGACTCTCATCGGGTTTGCTGTGCAATGGCCAAGAATAACCTAGTGTCATTACTTAAATCTAGATCACCTCTTGATTATCATATCCTAACACCTTTGGTATCGTTCATTTCATTATGTGCATCATTTGAGGCTGGCCTCATTCTTTCTTTGGGAACTTTAACCTTAACCGACATAGATCATGTGAGCATCATGAAATCCAGTGTCTACCCTACACCGAAAAGAGGTGGAATCACCGGCCAAAGTGACGCGAACATGCTAGCGTATATAGGGAGTCGAACCCTGCTAGATCCCTATATTGGCAGTATAGGTTCAAAGACTAGGAGATATAAGGAGACCCATACCCGACATGCCGGACAGTCTCATCTCATGAGAGTTACGTGAATCTCCGCCCTTCTCGAAGGAAGGCATCACCGCTCTTAGCTAGCCTATTGGTGCTCAGTATAAAGTTCCATTACATTCAACTCATACATCATGGAAGCTGGCATCTAGCATGAGGACATCATAGCTCATTAGATGATTTCTCATCTCATCATTAGTATTAAGTATGCATTAACTTCAATACTTTCATTAGAGTGTTCATAGAGACTGGTCTCTTCATTAACTTTACACTCTCATAGGTGAGTACGTTTTGGTAACATTTACTTAGGCTCATTTGAGATTGCTCTCATCTTTCACATTAGCCTCTTATCATATTGTCACCTCATTCATTAACTTTAACACATTTGCTTTTCATAATTACTCACCCCTTCACGTGAATGTTCATTTCGTCATATGCCAGTGCACTTGGCCATTTAGTGTGTTTCACACTCTTACTTAACCCTTCTAGGGTAACATCATTTTATCACATACATCTTAGGCTCACTTACTTTTAAAATTATGCTACACTTATGAGTCCACACATACAAGCCATTAGGCTTCATTCATAGTTTGTCTAAGTGATTCATGTTGACCCAAGATTATGTGGTACAAGACTTATGCATCTTTTAGATATGCCAAGATATTGATTTCGATATTCTGAGGCAGCATTCATTAAATATTTACTTACGTATGACTTATGTGTCAATACGGAATTGGGCAAGGAAACCCAATTTTGAATCCCTTGGACAACACTTAATCTTATTTTAAACTTGATAATTGCATTTTTTAGATTTGGGGGACCCTAGTTCGATCCCCATCAACCCCATAACATTTCCTTTCTTTTTCTCCTCTCCTTTTTTGTTTAAGTCAATGAGGTTATGGGTTCAATCCCCCACAAGCTCATTATTTTTCTTTTAATTTATCTCTTAACTTTATCACCTATCCAAGAGGTTGTGGGTTCAATCCCCACTCTCCACATTTATTTCTCCTTTATTTTTCTCCTAACTCTCTCATCCATTCAAGAGGTTGTGGGTTCAATCCCCACTCACCACATCTATTTTTCCTTGAATTTTTCTCACGAAATTTTTAATGAAATTCTCATTTGGTGAGTTCATGGGTTCAATCCCCAATGACCTCATATTTAAAAAAAATAAATAAACGAAGTTCATTTTTTAAAAGTTGGCCGAGACTACAATTTCCAGCAAGCTGGAAATTTAGTCTCCTCCAATCCATTTTTGTCTTAATGTTTTGTTGATTTTTTTTGTAGCTTTTATGTAATGATGTCTTGGGTTCAATCCTTAGTGATTTTACTTAATATACATTCATTTTTCATTGCATTTTATACCACTTTGATTGGCCGAACCCAACCTACCAAATGCTGGAAATTTGTTCACTATTTTCAGCTCTTTGTTATCATCATTTGTACATTAGATCTTAGGACTTTTCATGAATCATTTGGTGCATATTTAATTATATTTTTTTCATGGTTATATTCAGCCAAGAATTACCATTAAATCCAGCAACATTTACACCACTTGCACATCATGATTTACACAAACATTTGCACAAACATCACTTTTCACATATTTTCGGTTGGCATAAATTAACATGCTTACAATTACAAACACATAATCATGAACACATTATTACTAAAACATACTTCATACTTAAAATACCAGCAAACATACCAACAACATGATCTCTAACCTATTTCAGATTGAAATCAAAAGGATACTAGGGACAAGGAGTTCAAAAAGAATTCGTGGAAAGGAAATTCTCTTGGAGAAAGGAGTCCACGAGAGAAACCCATACATGACTTTATTGTTTTTCAACACACGACCTGCTGTCCAAAACCCTCCCCAAATTCACGTCCAAGTCCCAAAACTTCAACACAAAACTCAACGGAAAACCCTTCTTTTTGCTTTACGTTTTTGGTTAGCTTTTTTGTCTATGTTTTTGACATGTAAATTCTTCAAGTATGAAGAACTTTTGGTTGTGTTTTCTGTTCTTATATTTCGTTAGCAGATAGAACGCAAAAGTGAGAGAGTTGATCGTGAAAGAGAGAGGATAAACGTGACAAGTGAGTGGTTCCTTATGATTAGGATTGTAGTTTTAGACTTAGTCAAAATAAGGTTTTGTTAAACTGTAAAAATCTGATTTATTTAAATCACACGTGAAAGGACCTTATTGCCCTTACAAAAAAATCAGATTTTAAACCCCATTTTAAGTAACTTGGGCGTCTCTTCCGTCGAGGATCGAACCCGTGACGTCCCCATCGTGAAAATGGGTCCCTTCGGGTCGACCCGACCCAAACCGACCCATTAATTAATTAATTAATTAATAATAATCTGATTTTCCTTTTTCTTAAATCAGTATTTAAATATTAATTAATTAAATTAATTCTCCAATATAAATAATCAAGTTAAATCATTGCTCCCACCTAGGTTCGAACCCGGGTGGAGCAAGATTTTTCTCAATGGGCAATTTTGGCCCTTTCCACCCAAAATGCCCTTACACCATATTAATTAAATAATTAATTACATATTTAGGGTAATTACGATACTACTATTAGCCTGGAAAAAGACCATTTTACCCCTAGACCCTCCAAACTTAATATTTCCCCTTTTTAAGTCCGGTAAAGACTCATCCGAGTAACTCTTCATATTCGGGAGCCCTACATGGCTGGACCCAACCTTCCCTAGCTCAACTAACTCCCAAAGTTAGTTGGCGTTGCCGTCGCAAGGGTTCAGAGGTCTGGTTCTATGCGCATCAATCCTTGTGAACCCGGTCTAATCGTAGGCAATCTAGACAAACTAAACATTACTTAGCATATTTATTTTTAGGGTTGTTACAATTAGGGTTAGGGTTTAGTTTTTTTGGTTTAAGGGTTTGTGATTTAGGATTTGAGGTTTAAAATCTATGGTTTAGAAGTTAATGTTTGAGTTTTGGTATTTTGGACTTAGGGTTTAGGCTTTAAGGTATAGGGTTAGGGTTAGGGTTAGGATTAGGGTTAGGGTGTAAGTTTTTTTTAGGTTTTATGGTTCAAGGTTTAGCATTTGAGGTTTAAAATCTATGGTTTAGTATTTAATGTTTGGTTTTTGGTATTTTGGGATTAAGTTTTTGGGTTTATGGTTTAGGGTTAGTGTTAGGGTTAAGGTTAGGGTTAGGTTTTTTTTTTTTTTTAGATTTTTTTGTTTAGGGTTTAGGATTTGAGGTTAGTATCAATGGTTTAGTTTTTAATGTTTGGGTTTTGGTATTTTGGGCTTGTGGTTTAGGGTTTTTTGTAGGGTTAGGATTAGGTTTAATGTTAGGGTTAGGGTTTAGTTTGTTTTTTGGTTTTAGGGTTTGGGGTTAAGGATTTGAGTTGTAATATCTATATTGTTTTGTTGAACTACCCTTGGAGAGGTAGGGGCTGAGCAACATCCCTATGCCTTATCATTAATAAAAGCAAAAAGTACAAGGAAGGGGGGCATAAACCTTACCTCTGATCCTATGATGGTTCAGTAGTCAATCTTGCAAAAGGAATGTGGAATCATCCCCTTACAAAACAGATAAAACCAAGAACTAAGCACCTAAAAGAGAGGACTCCTCTCGATACAAATAAACAAGGAATCGTAAATAAGTGAGACTCTCCCCTTACAGCATAAAGGAAAAACAAACTAACTAAACCTGTTCAAGAAAGCTATAATTCTGTAATAAAAGAATTATAGCTATGTTTAAGAGGTTACATCAATCTCATGGAGGTTCTTTGATCCTCTTAATCTTCCTTCTTCGGAAATTTGCCAACTCCATCATGTCTAATAGTTGATATGCTCTTGTTTCCTTTGGTAGATATTTGCTGTTGAAGTATACCTGAGGGGTATTAATTTGTGGCTATGTTTTGACAGTGAATTAGCAACAAAATTTGCCTGCCTGAATGTATGTTTGCACCAAAAACGTTCAGTCTGTCTGATAAGTCCTTGAAGCTGTTGTACTTGTGCTTGAATGTTCCATAGAGGTTTTGCTTTGAGCATGATCCAATCCACCAAGTTTTGTGAATCCACCTCTAATATTACATTATTGTAGCCTAGTTGTATTGCCTATATCATGCCAAATATAGCTGCTCCAATTTCTGCTTGGATGTTGGTTCCCTCCACTAAAGGTGTGGCAAAGGCTAGGCTCATTTCACCATTGTGTTGTCTGATAATACCTCTAGCCCCTATTTTTCCGGGATTACTTAGAGCACTACCATCAGTATTCAACTTCACCCATTGCTTATAAGGTCTTTTCCAGGAAACCATAATGACTTAAGTGTCATGAAAATATCTCACTGCTATGCTGATCAAATCCATCCACTTAGAGGGACACTTGATATAAGGGAAAGTGGTACTCAAAAGTTTGTAATTGTCTTTGTAAAGTGCGTATTTTACTCGAGTAACATTATATTGTTTTCCTCCATATTTCCTAGCACACATGTTCTTCCATAAATTCCAACAAATGAAAATAGGAGTGGCACAAAGGATGAGCTTGTGAGCCTTATTGTTATGCTTGGTTGATCACCATATCATAATACGATGAGTAAGGGAGGTGTGTTATGTATTAATCCCAGCCTGTACTGCAACAAAATCTCAACACAAGTGTTGTAACTTGACCTGTGTTGAAAATATGATCGATAGTATCCCATGCAGATCTGCTGCAACAAAAACAGTCGACTGGTTCACTGCCAAAGCTGGTAATTTTCTCATTTGTAGGAAGCTTTCCTTTTAATGCTCTCCACAACAAAAAAGAGCATTTAAAAGGAATGTCCTTATGCCAAATAAAGGTATAAAATTGGATTTTGTTTTTCTTTTCCATGATGCCATTCCATGCAGAGGAGCAAGTGAAATTCCCATCAGAACTTAGCTTCCAAACAGCTTGATCAGGGAGTCCTTGTTGAAACTGGATTTGAGTTTCCAGTATAGTAGCAACCATACTGTGTGGGGCCTGATGCAACACTATTTCCATGTTCCACTGTCCATCAATGAGGAATTTAGCAATTGTGGAGTTGTTGAGTCTATAGCTGTAAGTAGTGAAATTAGCTAGAGGACCAGTTCTCAACATATTATCCCACCAAAAAGAAAAAGTTCCAGAATTTATCTTCCAATGAATATGTTTCTCAACCTTCAGTTTGATGTGCATGAGTTTTTTCCAGATAAAGAATTCACCAGTGTCCCATTTTTTGCTGATAGGTTTCGATCTCTGACAATATGTAGCTCTCAAGAGCTTCCCCCAAAGAGTGTGTTTTGATCTAAAGGTCCACCATTGTTTGTATTGGAATGTTGTACATACATCCTACAGATTTCTCATCCCCACACCTCTGTAACGGCCTATATTATGTATATGCTAGTTCTATTCATGTTATACTTGACATAGACTTATAGTGTAGGTGAGGAATCATGTTTCTTATATGATTAGTTTTGGTTTAAACTAGCTCGGAAGGTGATGTAATGCCTTGCATGTTTCATCATATGTATTGCGAGTTAACTCCGACGGAAAGTATTTAAGTGAATATAGTAAGGTGGTAATTGAGCTTAAAGTTGAAAGTTAAGTGCTAAGTTGAAGAAAAGGGATTAACATTTAGAAATTAAAATAAAATAATTGAGCTGCTTGCTTGGCTTAATCGAGCTAGCAGTTGCATCACCTACTTGAGATATAATATAGTTAAAGGGCTCAAGTTTGATAATCCAGATTTAGGCTTATATTAATGGGATCACTTGAAGCCCAAACCTATTAAATAAAAAAATGTGAATGAAAGAAAGCCCAGTAGCCAAATCTTCCAATTGGCCCATTATGGATAAAGCCCAAGTGAAACTAAGTAGGTAATCACCTACTAAGACTTTTTTTCTACCATGTGATTGGGCCAAGTGTGTACCACCTACTTGCATTAATCTGGCCCAAGTTGAATAAAAGAACAAAGGGAAAATGGACAGCCAAGGCCCAATAATCTTAAGTCCAAAAAGGCCCAAGTTCAAAGGCCAAGTAGGTGGGTCACCTACTTGACAATATATGGCCCAAAATTGGCCAAGAAAGTCGGCCATAGAACCTCCCTTTTAAAAGGATAAAGATCAAGTCTTTTTCTCCATTTTAAACTTGCAAAATTTTCAAATTCCTTAAGTTTCTTTCTTGGTCTCTCTTGGCTTCAATAAGCAGCCCTAAAACACATTAGGATTCTTGAGTATTGTCTCATTTTCAAGTAAAAGTTTGAAGGAGAGTTTGAATTCTTGAACTACAAATTTAGAGGATAAATTTCCATAATTAAGGTAAGACTACAAACCCATTTGTTTTCCTCTCTTTGAATACATGTTTGGAAATGAGAATTTTGTATATATTTATCAAGAATTCATGGATTGTGATAAATCCTTGAGTCAATATTCTCCTATAATGCTGAAAGATTTGAGATTGATAGTGGTTACCTTATGAATACTGTTGTTGAGGGCAGCTTGGGTATCTTGGGAGAGGATGTATGAAGTTGTATTAATGTGTAGAGGAAGGGTGTGGTGGTTCACCATTTGTGTAAGGGTTGTGTGGGCGTGCTTTTCGTCAAAGATTTTAGCTACTGTTTTCGAGGGCCTTAATGTGATTAGCTGCTGACGTTAGCTTAATCATGACTCATGTTGTAGATTAGCACCCAAAAAGGAAGGCTGAATCGTGATAGTGGTATTGGTCAGAAAATAAGGTATGTAAGGCTATTCGATTCCATAATCCTTGGAATGAAATCTGACACCTGTGATTAATATCAATGAAGTGAATCTCCTAAGTTCTATTCCTAGTAAAAGAAACAATAGCAGTGTATTGACTCCAAATAGCTAATTATATCCCCCCCTCCTAAGTACATAGAACTACTTCATTATATGTTCACTACTCTATACTTGTGTAATTATCGCCCTTGTGCTATTATAGAAATGGTATTTGCAAAAGAAAGTTTGGTGAATCCCTCTCCTAGTCAATTGAAGTCAGTTGTGCCATTAAGCTCTTAAAGTAATGTGTTGATGTTACATAGCTCCTTATGTCATTGTTACTGCCTCAAATTTTTTTTTTTATGTCTTCTACTACTGGTCCATATTTCCATATCTCCAAGATGATTATGACCACCAAAACAACATCTCAAAAGTGTTATGATTATCCAAAGAACAATGCCAAAAGAGTTCTGAACTAATAAACAACAATCTCAAAGATTAAAGAATCTAAGTGAAGAAATTTGTATAATTGCGGATGGCATCCCAGGGGCGAGAGCCTAGCATGGGTCGATCCCTATCGATATAGAAGGGTGGCAGCAGGGGCGAAAGCCTAGCATGCAAAATGTATTGTATGTTATATGATATGTGCTATGTGTAAATGTTATGTGCTGTGTGCAAATGTGAAAAGTATGATGATGTATGTTTTTCTAATGGCATAAAATTCCTATTCCAAATCTGGAAAGCTCACTGACTTTCCTAATCCAAATTTGGAAAGATCATTTTACTTTCCTAATGCAAATTTGGAAACTTTCCTAATCCCAATTTGGCATGTCTACTGACTTGACTTCGAAAAATCACGTTGTTAGGAAAGAGTTATTCTTTCTCATGCATGTCCTTGGTGTGTGCTTGCATATACCCATACATAGTATAAGTGTGTACTAACCCTATACAAACTCTACTATTTTAGGTACAGGCACAGGTGGACGATAGAGCTACAGGATCATCGTTGCAGTTATCCGGACGTCCAGCATTCATCTGGAGTTAGTAGGTCCTCATGCTTTCGAGGATGCTACTGTTTTATATTCTAGCTTAGATTTAGAGTTGAGCTGGTGGAGGATGTTCCACTAGCGTTTCTTTCCTATTTTATTCAGACTATGTATTGGTGCCATTTTGGCAATTATACAATTGAGATTTATTGAACTATTTCTTTCATTTGATTATCTCCTAATGTTAGATGGTTGATGTTGAACAAATTACGAATGCATTAGAAATGTTTAGTAAGTAATGTTTAGAAACAAAAAGTTTCAAATTTTCCGCTAAAATTAACCTATGTAGAGTAAGAATGACGTAAGTAGGCTTGTCTGCGACCTCTGAGAGGTCAACGACGCCGGTCTCGTCTGGGGTCTATATTCCGGTCGTGAAAAAGTTGGTATCAGAGCACTAGGTTAAATTACGAAAATAATAAGTTCACATCAACCACATTGAGTAGTTTCTAAGTCATGGTAGTGAAGTGCACCACTATCCTGAATTAGAGACTGCATGATGCGTAGGAAAAGTTCCCTTTTTCTGATCTTATTGTGCTTTTCTGAATGCCTGAATTCTTGGTGTTATGAGCGTGTCTAACGTCAATCCTTTTTGTTTTTCCAGAGAATGAACACTAGGAGAGGAAATGGTCAGAGGAGAGGAGGAGCAGCTGCTAGGGGTAATCAGGATCTACCCCAGGCTCCAGCTGAAGAAGTGGCCATGCCAGTTAACCCAGCTGGGTTGACTGATGCTGAGGTGAGGGCATCTCTGGCCCAGATGGCACAGGCCATTACTATGCAGGCCCAGGCCATGACTGCCCAGGTCAACCGGCAGAATGTTCAGAGGGAGAACTCACCGGTTCGTAGCATGGCTGACAGGCTGAGGGATTTCACGAGGATGAATCCTCCTATTTTCACAGGGTCTAGGACATCAGAGGATCCCCAGGAGTTTGTGGATGAGGTTCATAAGATCCTGGTGGCTATGGGGGCCACTAATATTGAGAAGGCGGAGTTGGCTTCCTATCAGCTCAAGGATGTTGCACAGACTTGGTGCAAGATGTGGCAAGATAGCCGTGTCTTAGGTGGAGTGCCAGTCACATGGGAGCTGTTCAAGACAGCATTTCTGGAGAGATTCTTCCCCAGGGAGATGAGGGAGGCCAGGGTTAAGGAATTCATCAACCTTAAACAAGGCTCTATGACAGTCAGGGAGTATTCCCTGAAGTTTGTTAAGATGTCAAGGTATGTTGTTTTCCCTAGTATTTAATAGCAAGAATGAGGATAATACTGGCATTGTTGAAATCACCCAGGTATGCTACTTCCCTGGTTTCTAACAGCAGGGATGAGATGAGCAGGTTCCTCACAGGAATCAATGGAGACCTAGAGGAGGAGTGTCGATCTGCTATGCTCCATGATAATATGGATCTTTCCAGGTTGATGGTGCATGTCCAGCAGGTAGAGGACAGCTGCAGAAAGAGAGGTGTTCGTGATGCTAGGAGGCCTAGGCCTCAAGATCAGGCAGGACCCAGTCATGGAGGCCACAGGAACAACTTTTACGTCCGTGAGCAGCCAAGGTTCAAAAAGGGGCAACAGAGTTCTGGGAATTCTAATCCTCAGAGAGTGCTACACCTAAAGGAGGCAGACCTGAGCCCAAGAAGGGAAATGGAGGTGAGATGCAGCGTACTAAGAAGAATTGTGCTAAGTGTGGCCGAGCTCACAGTGGAGAGTGCAGACAGGGCACTAATGCCTGCTTTGGTTGTGGTAAGAGTGGACACATGGTCAGAGACTGCCCACAGAACAAAGTTCAGGCTGGAGGTAATACTCAGCCTAGGTCTAATCCACAGGGTGCAGCAGCAGCCGAGACTCCTAAGAGGAACAGGTTCTATGCCCTGAAAGGCAGAGAGGAGCAGGAGAAGTCCGCTGATGTGGTCACAGGTATGCTGCAAATGTTCTCAACTTCTGTTTATGCTTTACTTGATCCAGGGTCTACACTTTCCTTTGTAACTCCTCTGCTTGCTCTTACTTTTAAGGTATTGCCTGAAGTTCTACATGATCCTATTGTGGTTAGTACACCTTTAGGAGAGAATGTCAGAACTGATAGAGTATACAAGGATTGCCCAATAGTTGTGAGTGGTAAAACTATGTGTGCAAACCTGGTTGAGTTGCCCATGCATGATTTTGATGTTATTCTTGGCATGGATTGGCTTCACAGTTGTTATGCTTACTTGGACTGTCGTAGTAGAGTGGTGAGATTTCGCTTTCCTAATGAAGAAGAGTTAGTCTGAGAGGGGTACAATTCGAGTCGTCCTAACCCCTTGATTTCAAACCTTAAGGCCAATAAAATGATGTCCAAGGGGTTATTGTGTCATCTTGTGAGTGTTAATGATTTAGATCATGACATTCCTTCCATAGACTCAGTACCTGTAGTGAATGAGTTCTTAGATGTGTTTCCTGATGATTTACCTGGAGTCCCTCCCCTTCGAGAGATTGACTTTGGTATCGATTTAGAACCCGATACTAAACCAATCTCAATTCCTCCTTACAAAATGGCTCCAGCTGAACTCAAAGAGTTGAAACTGCAGTTAAAAGATCTCACTGACAAGGGTTTCATTCAGCCGAGCATATACCCTTGGGGCGCTCCAGTGTTGTTTGTAAAGAAGAAAAATGGAACCCTTAGAATGTGTATCGATTATCGGCAGCTCAACAAAGTCACTATAAAGAATAAGTATCCACTCCCCAGAATAGATGATTTGTTCGATCAACTCCAAGGGTCTAGTTTCTTCTCTAAGATTGATCTTCGTTCAGGGTATCATCAACTTAGGGTTAGGGATGGAGATATCCCAAAGACAGCCTTTCGTACCCGCTATGGCCACTATGAGTTTTTAGTCATGTCATTTGGTCTCACGAATGCACCTACTGCATTTATGGATCTCATGAACAGGGTCTTTCGTGAATACCTTGACTCTTTCGTCATAGTATTCATTGATGACATTCTCATCTACTCTAAACCAAGGAACAGCATGAACAACATTTGAGACTAACCTTGCAGGTACTTAGACAGCATCAGTTATTTGCCAAATTCAGCAAATGTGAATTCTGGCTGAGATCAGTGACCTTCCTGGGTCATGTTGTGTCCAATCAGGGCGTGGAGGTGGATCCCAGGAAGACTGAGGCTGTGAAGAACTGGCCAAAGCCTCTTACTCCCACTGACATCCGTAGCTTTTTGGGATTGGCTGGTTACTACCGCAGGTTTGTGGAGGGTTTTTCTTCCATTGCTGCCCCATTGACAGCTTTGACTAAGAAAAAAGCCAAGTTCGAATGGACGGAGACTTGTGAGAAGAGTTTCCAGGAGCTCAAGGACAGACTCACTTCAGCCCCGGTGCTGACTTTGCCTAAGTGTGGTGAGAATTACACTGTTTATTGTGATGCATCTAGGGTTGGTTTGGGTTGTGTTCTTATGCAGGTTGGTAAGGTGATAGCCTATGCATCCAGACAACTAAAGGTTCATGAGAAGAATTATCCCACTCATGACCTGGAGTTGGCAGCTGTAGTATTTGCACTGAAGCTGTGGAGGCATTATCTGTATGGATTGCATGTAGATGTGTTCACAGACCATAAGAGTCTCCAGTACGTGTTCACACAGAAGGAGTTGAATCTACGTCAGCGGAGGTGGCTGAAGCTGTTGAAGGATTATGACATGAATGTGCACTACCATCCACGTAAGGGTAATGTTGTAGTTGATGCTTTGAGCAGGATGAGCATGGGAAGTACAACTCACGTTGAGGATGAGAAAAAAGAGTTGGGGAAAGATGTACACAGACTGGATAGACTGGGTGTGCGTTTGGTTGACTCCACTAGTGGGGATGTTTCAGTTCATCCTAGTTCTGAATCATCCTTGGTAGTTGAAGTCAAGCAGGGTCAGCATCTAGATCCCGTGTTGATGGATCTGAAGGACTCAGTGCTGATGAAGATGAATGAGTCTTTCGCTTTGGGAGGTGATGGCATACTTAGGTACCAGGACAGGCTGTGTGTGCCAGATGTGGATGATTTGTGGACCAGGATTGTTGCAGAGTCCCATGGTTCCAGATATTCTATACATCCAGGTTCCACCAAGATGTATCATGATCTCAAGCAGATTTATTGGTGGGATGGCATGAAGAACGACATTGCAGAATATGTGGCCAAGTGTCCTAATTGTCAGCAGGTTAAGGCAGAGCATCTTAAGCCTGGTGGTCTGACTCAGATTATTGAGGTTCCGACATGGAAATGGGAGGCCATTAATATGGACTTTGTGGTTGGGCTTTCGAGGACTAGGAGGCAGCATGAATCTATATGGGTTATTTTGGACAGATTGACTAAGTCTGCCCACTTTATCCCTGTAAAGTCTACTTACAAAGCCGAGGATTATGCGAGACTCTATATTGATGAGATTGTGAGATGGCATGGGATTCCCTTGTCTATTATTTCAGACAGAGGAGCTCAGTTTACTTCTCATTTCTGGAGATCTTTCCAGAAGAGCTTGGGCACGCAGGTGGAGCTTAGCACTGTCTTTCACCCTCAGACAGATGGGCAGGAGGAGTGCACCATACAGACGTTGGAGGAAATGTTGAGAGCGTGTGTGATTGACTTCAGAGGTAACTGGGATGACCATCTGCCTTTGATAGAGTTCTCGTATAATAATAGCTATCACTCCAGCATTGGGATGGCACCGTTAGAGGCACTTTATGGCAGGAGGTGTAGATCTCCAGTTGGGTGGTTCGAGGTTGGAGAGTCATCCATTTTGGGGCCGAAGATCATTCGTGAGGCCTTAGAGAAGGTTAGAATGATTAGGGACAGGTTGACTACTGCTTACAGTCGACAGAAGTCATATGCTGATAACAGAAAGCGGCCCTTAGAGTTTGATGTTGGTGACCAGGTTTACTTGAAAATATCGCCTATGAAAGGTGTGATGAGATTTGGTAGAAAAGGGAAGCTGAGTCCGAGATATGTTGGGCCATACGAGATCCTACAGCGTGTGGGTGAGGTGGCCTATGAGTTAGCATTGCCTACAGAACTAGCTTTTGTTCATCCAGTCTTTCATGTCTCTATGTTCAAGAGGTGCCTAGGAGATCCAGCATCAATCTTACCTGTTGAAGGTTTGGGGGTTGGTGAAGACTTGTCTTATGAGGAGGTACCGGTTGAGATCTTAGACAGGCAGGTCAAGCGGTTGAGGAACAAGGAGATTGCCACAGTAAAGGTATTGTGGAGAAATCATCTTGTTGAGGGTGCTACGTGGGAAGCTGAGGCCGACATGAGGGCCTGCTACCCTCACCTGTTCAGCTCTTGAGGATAGACTTTATACTCTTAATCCTATGTTTCCTTACTTCCCCGTATGTTGTTGCTATTGATTGACTGTGTATAGTGCTTTATCATGATCTGACTGACATTACAACATGAAGTAGTAGTGTCATTCGGGGACGAATGTTTCTAAGAGGGGGATAATGTAACAACCCTAAAAATGAAGAGGATCAAGACTTAGGTTTTTCAAGAATGCGTGCAATTAGACCAAGGTCCACACGGATTGATACGCGAGAACCAGACCTCAGAACCCTTACTACGACCAAGCCAACTAACTTGGGGAGTTAATTGAGCTTGGAAAGGTTGGAACCAACCATGTGAGGCTCACGAAAACGAAGATTCAATCGGAAGAGTTTTTACATGACTAAAAAGAAGAAATTTTAAGTTTTG
Organism: Solanum sitiens; assembly: GCA_016801875.1. Lineage (NCBI taxonomy): Eukaryota > Viridiplantae > Streptophyta > Magnoliopsida > Solanales > Solanaceae > Solanum > Solanum sitiens. Next base: position 235,067 of record JABWTJ010001063.1, read on the forward strand.
AGTGTCCAAGGGTAAAATGGTCTTTTCCAGGCCAAGGGTAATATTGTAATTACCCTGAGAAATTAATTATTTAATTCATTAAGTTAATTAAATAAAGAAATTCAGGTGGGGCAACCTGAAGTGACCCATTTTCGCAAATGGGAGTCACTCGGGTTCGAGCCCCACTAGAAGCAAGGATTTAACTTGCTTTAATTAATTTGATAAATTAATTTAATTAAATAATAAATATTAGCTGATTTATGAAAAAGAAAAAAAATCAGATTTTTATTAATTATTAATTATTAATTAATTTGACTAAGTCTTGCCAACAAGTCCTAGTTCTAAGAGAACACTATCTCCCATCTCCCTCTCTTTCACGTCAATCTCTCTCACTTCACACTCTCTTTTCTGGCTTCCAAACGTGAGAAAAAAATCAGAAAGAAAACAAAAGTTCTTCACGCTCGAAGAATTTACACGTAAAACACAAACGAGAAAGCAATTCGATAACGTTAAGAAAAACATAATACACTAGTCGGGTAAGGTGTGAGTTTCGGGATTGGACGTGAATTTGGAGAAGTTCTGGGCAGCAAGTTCAAGTGTTGAACAACGTTAAAATCAGGTATGGGTCTTCTTATTCTTGGTCCCTTTCCCAAGATACCCATAGGATTCAGAATATTCGGCGCAAAACTAAGGTTGTTTTCCCCGTTACATGTCCCTGTCATTAGCTCCCAACGAATTCGTAGGTTGGTATGAATGCTGGTAGACTTAGGATTATGTGATGTTTGTGCTGGATATGAATGTGTTGGATGTACGTCAATTTATGAAAAATGACATCGCGAGTAAACCCCAGTAGGTAGGGCATCGTAAATCATCTGGGAAGATGCTCGATTTTGAGATCAACCTTCTTGTGACATGTTCGTGATTTTCCCAGAAATCGCACCTCATATTTTTCAATTGGCAAGACGGAATTCTGTGAAATTTGAGTATGTTATAGCTTTTAATGAGTAGAATCGTTCCCTGAACCATTATACTTTTGATTCAATCTAATAAAGTCTGGGGAAATAATTATTCGGTTCCCATCTTCTTCACTCCAAAAAAATGCACTATTCATCGCTCCTTTGGATTGCGAATTCTCGGAGTTATACAACGAATTAGAGGGCAATTCATGGATGGATGTGTTCTTCTTCTCCAGGCACCCCTTTTGTGGCTGGTCCGGCAGTTTGGAAGATACTGCCGGCGGCTCACGCGCCATGTCAGCCAGGATGAACTAGCCGTTAGGAGCGTGCCTTTTACTTAATTTTAGGGAGCGTTTGTCTTAGTTAGATATGTTAGAGAAAGAAAAAATTTGAGAATTGGGGAAGCCATTTCAGGGTTTTTTAGGTTTTAGGGTTTGTGGTTTAGGATTTGAGGTTTAAAATCTATGGTTTAGTGTTTAATGTCTGGGTTTTCGTATTTTCGACTTAGTTTTTTTTTTGGACTTAGGGTTTAATGTTAGGGTGTAGGGTTTTTTAGGTTTTATGGTTCAGGGTTTAGCATTTGAGGTTTAAAATCTATTGTTGAGTATTTGATGTTTGGGATTTTGGGCTTAGGGTTTCTGGTTTGTTGTTAAGAATTAGGGTTAGGTTAAGGTTAGGGTTAGGGTTAGGGTTAGGGTTTTGGGTTCTTTTAGATTGTTTGGTTTAGGGTGTAGAATTTGAGGTTTAATATCAATTATTGTTTAGTTTTTGGTATTTCGAGCTTGGGGTTTAGGATTTATGGTAGGGTTAAGGTTAGGGTTAATGCTAGGGTTAGGTTTTAGGGTTTGGGGTTAAGTATTTAAGTTATAATATCTATGGTTTAGTGTTTAACGTTAGGGTTCTTATATTTTTGGCTTTGAGTTTAGGGTTAGGGTTAAGGATAGAGTTAGGGTTAGGGTTAGGGTTTAGGTTTTTTTTTGGTGTTAGGTTTTGGGGTTTAGGATTTGTTTTTTAAATTTATGGCTTAGTGTTTAATGTTTGGGTTTTTGTATTTTGGGCTTGGGGTTTAGGGTTAATGGTTTAGGGTTAGGGTTAGGGTTAAAGTTAGGGTTTGGGTTTGTGTTAGGGTTAGGGTTAGGGTTTAGTTTTTTTTTTATGTTTTAGGGTTTGTGTTTTAGGATTTGAGATTTAAAATCTATAGTTTATTGTTTAATGTTTGGGTTTTTGTATTTTCGACTTAGCGTTTATTCTAGGGTTAGGGTTAGGGTTAGGGTTTAGGGTTAGGATTCGTGTTAGGGATAGGGTTAGTGTTAGGGTTTAGTTTTTTTTTAGGTTTTAGGTTTTGGGGTTAATGATTTTTGGTTTAAAATCTATGGTTTAGTGTTTAATGTTTGGGTTTTGGTATTTTGGGCTTGGGGTTTCGGGTTAATGGTTTAGGGTTAGGGTTAGGGTTAAGGATAGGGTTAGGGTTATTTTTTATTTTTTTAGGTATTAGGGTTTGCTGTTTAGGATTTGAGATATAAAATCTATGGTTTAGTGTTTAATGTTTGTGTTTTCGTATTTTGGACTTAGGGTTCTTTTTGGATTTAGCATTTAGGGTTTAGGGTTAGGGTTGGGGTTAGTGTTAGCGTTAGGGTTAGGGTTTTGGGTTTTTTTAGGTTTTTCTGTTTAGGGTTTAGAATTTGAGGTTTAATATCAATGATTTAGTCTTTAATGTTTGGGTTTTTGTATTTTGGGCTTGGTGTTTAGGGTTTATAAAAGCTTTAGGGTTAGGGTTAATGTTAGGGTTAGGTTTTAGTTTTTTTTTTTTAGATTTTAGGGTTTGTGGTTAAGGATTTGAGTAGTAAAATCTATGGTTTAGTGTTTAATTTCTGTTTTGGTATTTTGGGATTTGGGTGTAGGGTTTAGGGTTAGGGTTAATGATAGGGTTAGGATTAGGGTTAATGTTAGATAGGGTTAGGGTTAGGGTTAGGGTTCAGGTTTTTTTTTAGGTTTTAGGTTTTGGGGTTTAGGATTTTTGGTTTAAAATTTGTGCTTTAATGTTTAATGTTTGGGTTTCTGTATTTTTGACTTAGGGTTTAGGGTATATGGTTAGGGTTAGGGTTAGGGTTAGGATTAGGATTAGGGTGTAATTTTTTTAGGTTTTATGGTTCAGGATTTAGCATTTGAGGTCTAAAATCTATGGTTCAGTATTTAATGTTTTGTTTTTGTATTTTGGGCTTGGGGTTTAGGTTTATGGTTGGGTTAGGGTTAGGGTTAAAGTTAGGGTTAGGGTTAGGCTTAGGGTTTAGGTTGTTTTTTAGGTTTTAGGGATTGGGATTAAAGATTTGAATTATAACATCTATGGTTTAGTGTTTAATGTTATGGTTTTGGTATTTTGGGCTTGGGGTTTGGTATTTATGGCAGGGTTAGGGTTAGGGTTAATGTTAGGATTAGGGTTTGGGTTTAGGTTGTTTTTTAGGTTTCAGGGTTTAGGGTTAAGGATTTGAGTTGTAATATCTCTGGTTTAGTGTTGAATGTTATGGTTTTGGTATATTTTGCTTTGGGTTTGGGGTTTAGGATTTAGGGTTAGGGCTAAGGATAGGGTTAGGGTTAGGGTTCGTGTTAAGCATAGGGTTAGTGTTAAGGTTTAAGGTACTTTTTAGGTTTTATGTTTTCGGGTTAAGTATTTTTGGTTTAAAATCTATAGTTTAGTGTTTAATTTTTGGGTTTTGGTGTTTTGGGCTTGGGGTTTTGGGTTAATGGTTTAGGGTTAGGGTTAGGGTTTAAGGTTTTTTTAGGTTTTAAGGTTTGTGGTTTAGGATTTGAGGTTTAAAATCTATGGTTTAGTTTTTAATGTTTGGATTTTCGTATTTTGAACTTAGGGTTTAGGGTTTAAGGTATTAGGTTAGGGTTAGGGTTAGGATTAGGGTTAGAGTGTAGGTATTTTTAGGTTTAATGGTTTAGTGTTTAGCATTTGAGGTTTAAAATCTATGGTTTAGTATTTAATGTTTGGGTTTTGGTATTTTGGGCTTAGGGTTTTGGGTTTATGGTTTAGAGTTAGGGTTAAGGCTAGGGTTAGGGTTAGGGTTAGGGTTAGGTTAGGGTTTTGGTTTTCCTTAGGTTTTTAGGTTTAGGTTTTAGGATTTGAGGTTTAATATCAATGGTTTAGTGTTTAATGTTTGGATTTTGGTATTTTGGGCTTGGGGCTTAGGATTTATGGTAGGGTTAGAGTTAGGGTTTAGGTTGTTTTTTAGATTTTAGGGTTTAGGTTAAGGATTTGAGATTTAACATCTATGGTTTAGTGTTGAATGTTAGAGTTTTTGTATTTTGACCTTTGGGTTTAGGGTTTAGGGTTTAGGGTTATGGTTAAGGATAGGGTTAGATTTAGAATTCGCTTTAGGGATATGGTTAGGGTTACAATTTAGTATTTTATCTTATGTTTTATGTTTTGGGGTTTAGGATTTTCGGTTTAAAATCTATGCTTTAGTGTTTAATTTTTGGGTTTTTGTATTTTGGGCTTGGGGTTTTGGGTTAATGGTTTATGGTTATGGTTAGGGTTAAGGTTAGGATTAGGGTTTGGGTTAGGGTTACGGTTAGGGTTTAGTTTTTTTTAGGTTTTAGGGTTTGTGGTTTAGGATTTGAGGTTTAAAATCAATGGTTTAGGTTTAAAATATATGGTTTTTGTATTTTGGACTAAGGTTTTCTTTGGACTTAGGGTTTAGGGTTAAGGTGTAGGTTTTTTTTTAGGTTTTAAGGTTTAGGATTTAGCATTTGAGGTTTAAAATCTATGGTTTAGTATTTAATGTTTGGGTTTTGGTATTTTTAGCTTAGGGTTTTGGGTTTATGGTTTAGAGTTAGGTTAGGGTTAAGGTTAGGGTTAGGGTTAGGGTTAGGTTTTTGGGTTTTCTTTGTTTTTAGGTTTAGGGTTTAGGATTTGAGGTTTAATATTAATGGTTTAGTGTTTAATGTTTGGATTTTGGTATTTTGGGCTTGGGTTTAGGATTTATGGTAGGGTTAGGTTTAGGGTTAATGTTAGGGTTATGGTTAGTGTTATATTTTAGGTTTTAGGTTTTGGGTCTTAGGATTTTTGGTTGAAAATCTATGCTTTAGTGTTTAATGTTTGGATTTTTTTCTTATTTTGGACTTGGGGTTTTTGGTTAATGGTATAGGGTTAGGGTTAAGGTTAGGATTAGGGTTTCAGTTAGGGTTAGGGTTAGGGTTTTTGTTTTTTTGACTTAGGGTTTAGTGTTAGGGTGTAGGTTTTTTTAGGTTTTATGGTTCAGGGTTTAGCATTTGAGGTTTAAAATCTATTATTTAGTATTTGATGTTTGGGTTTTGGTATTTTGGGCTTAGGGTTTCGGGTTTATTGTTAAGAATTAGGGTTAGGGTAAAGGTTAGGGTTAGGGTTTTGGTTCTTTTAGATTGTTTGGTTTCGGGTGTAAAATTTGAGGTATAATATCAATGGTTTAGTGTTTATTGTTTAGGTTTTTATATTTTGGGCTTGGGGTTTAGGATTTAGGGTAGGGTTAGGGTTATGGTTAGCTTTTTGGTTGTTTTTCGATTTTAGAGTTTGGGGTTAAGGATTTGAGTTGTAATATCTATGGTTTAGTGTTTAACGTTAGGGCTTTGGTATTTTGGGATTTTGGTTTAGGTTTTTGGGTTTAGGGTTAGGATTAAGGATAGGCTTAGGGTTAGGGTTTGTGTAGGGTTAGGGATAGGGTTTAGTTTTTTTTAGGTTTTAGGATTTGGGGTTTAGGATATTTGGTTTAAAATCTATGCTATAGTGTTTAATGTTTGGGATTTTGTATCTTGGGCTTGGGGTTTCGGGTTAATGGTTTAGGGTTAGAGTTATGGTTAGGATTAGGGTAAGGGTGTAGTTTTTTTTTTGTTTTATAACTCAGGGTTTAGCATTTGAGGTTTAAAATCTATGGTTCAGTATTCAATGTTTGGGTTACGGTTAGGGTAAAGGTTAGGGTTAGGGTTAGGGTTAGGGTTAGTTTTTTTTTTTTAGAGTTTTGGGTTTAGGTTTAGGATTTGAGGTTTAATATCAATAGTTTAGTGTTTAATGTTTGGGTTTTGGTATTTTGGGCTTGGGGTTTAGGGTTAATGGTAGAGTTAGGGTTTAGTTTTTTTTCCAGGTTTTAGGGTTTGGAGTTAAGGATTTGAGTTGTAATATCTATGGTTTAGTGTTGAATGTTAGGGTTTTGATATTTTTTGCTTCGGGTTTGGGGTTTAGGGTTTAGGGTTAGGGTTAAGGATAGTGTTTGGGTTCATGTTAGGGGTAAGGTTAGTGTTAGGGTTTAGTTTTTTTTTAGGTTTTAGGTTTTGGGGTTAAGGATTTTTTGTTTAAAATCTATGATTTAGTTTTTAATGTTTGGTTTTTGGTTCTTTGGGCTAAGGGTTTTGGATTAGGGTTAGGTTTAAGGTTAGGGTTAATGTTTTGGTTTTTTTTAGGTTTTTGGGTTAAGTGATTAGGATTTGAGGTTTAAAATCTATGGTTTAGTGTTTAATGTTTGGGTTTTCATATTTTAGACATAGTGTTTTTTTTTTTGGACTTAGGGTATAGGGTATAGGGTTAGGGTTAGGGTTAGGATTAGGGTTAGGGTGTAGGCATTTTTAGGTTTTATGGTTCAGGATTTAGGATTTGAGATTTAAAATCTATGGATTAGTATTTAATGTGTGAGTTTCAGTATTTTAGGCTTAGGGTTTTGAGTTTATGGTTTAGGGTTAGGGTTAGGATTAAGGTTAGGGTTAGGGTTTTAGGTTTTCTTAGGTTTTTGGGTTTAGTGTTTCGGATTTGAGGTTTAATATCAATGATTTAGTGTTTAATTTTTGGATTTTTGTATTTTGGGCTTTGGGTTTAGGATTTATGTTAGGGTTAGGGTTAAGGTTAGGGTTAATGTTAGGGTTTGAGTTCGGGTTTAGGTTGTTTTTTATGTTTTTAGGGTTTGTTGTTAAGGATTTGAGTTTTAATATCTATGGTTTAGTGTTCAATGTTAGGGTGTTGCTATTTGGGCTTTGGATTTAGGTTTTAGTGTTTAGGTTTAGGGTTAAGGATAGGGTTAGAGTTAGGGTTTCTGTTAAGGATAGGGTTAGGGTTAGGATTTAGTGTTTTTTTAGGTTTTAGGTTTTGGGGTGTAGGATTTTCGATTTAGAATCTATATTTTAGTGTTTAATGTTTGGTTTTTGGTATTTTGGGCTTGGGGTTTTGGGTTAATGGTATAGGGTTAGGTCTTGAGTTAGGGTTAGGGTTAGGGTTTTGGTTTTTTAGGTTTTAGGGATTGTGGTTTAGGATTTGAGGTTTAAAATATATGGTTTAGTGTTTAATGTTTGGGTTTTTGTATTTTGGACTAAGGTTTTTTTCTGGACTTAGGGTTTAGGGTTAGCGTGTAGGTTTTTTTTTATGTTTTATTATTCAGGGTTTAGCATTTAAGGTTTAAAATCTATTGTTTGGTATTTCATTTTTGGGTTTTTGTAATTGGGGCTTAAGGGTTTCAGGTTTAAGGTTAAGAATTAGGGTTAGGGTTAGGGTTAGGGTTAGGGTAAGGGTTAGGGGTTTGGGTTCTTTTAGATTTTTGGGTTTAGGGTGTAGAATTTAAGGTTTAATATCAATGGCCTTTGGTATTTTGGGCTTGGGGTTAGGGTTTATGGTAGGATTAGGGTTAGGGTTAATGTTAAGGTTAGGGTTAGGGTTTAGGTTGTTTCTTCATCTCAGAAGTTCACAAATCCTCTTTTGTGCTTGGGGTTTTGGTTTAATGGTTTAGGGTTAGGGTTAGGGTTAGGGTTAAGGTTAGGGTTAGAATTTAGTTTAGGATTAGGGTTAGGGTTTAGTTTTTTTGGTTTAAGGGTTTGTGATTTAGGATTTGAGGTTTAAAATCTATGGTTTAGTAGTTAATTTTTAGTTTTGGTATTTTGGACTTAGGGTTTAAGGTTTCAGGTATAGGGTTAGGGTTAGGATTAGGGTTAGGGTGTAAGTTTTTTTTAGGTTTTATGGTTCAGGGTTTAGCATTTGAGGTTTAAAATCTATGGTTTAGTATTTAATGTTTGGGTTTTGGTATTCTGGGCATAGGGTTTCGGGTTTACGGTTTAGGGTGAGGGTTAGGGTTTGGTTAGTTAAATTCTATGGTTTAATGTTTAATGTTTGGGTTTTGGTATTTTGGGATTGGGGTTTAGGTTTTTTTTAGGGTTAGGGTTAGGTTTAATGTTAGGGTTAGGGTTAGGGTTTAGTTTGTTTTTAGGTTTTATGGTTTGGGGTTAAGTATTTGAGTTGTAATATCTATGTTTTTTTGTTGAACTACCCTTGGAGAGGTAGGGGCTGAGCAACATCCCTAGGCCTTATCATTACTAAAAGCAAAAAGTACAAGGAAGGGGGGCATAAACCTTACCTCTTATCCTATGATGGTTCAGTAGTCAATCTTCCAAAAGGAAAGTCGACTCATCCCCTTACAAAACAGATAAAACCAAGAAACTAAGCACCTAAAAGGGAGGACTCCTCTCGATACAAATAAACAAGGAATCATAAATAAGGGAGACTCTCCCCTTACAACATAAAGGAAAAACAAACTAACTAAACCCATTCAAGAAAGCTATAATTCTGTAATTAAAGAATTATAGCTATGTTGAAGAGATTACATCAATCTCATGGAGGTTCTTTGATCCTCTTGATCTTCCTTCTTCTGAAATTTCCCATCTCCATCATGTCTTATAGTTGATATGCTCTTGCTTCCTTTGGTAGATGTTGGTTGTTGAAGTATACCTGAGGGGTATTAATTTTGTGGCTATGTTTTGACAGTGAATCAGCAACAAAATTTGCCTGCCTGAATGTATGTTTGCACAAAAAAAGTTCAGTCTGTTTGATGAGTCCTTGAAGCTGCTGTACTTGTGCTTGAATGTTCCTTGGAGGTTTTGCTTTGAGCATGATCCAATCCACCAAGAACTGTGAATCCACCTCCAATATTACGTTATTGTAGCCTAGTTGTATTGCCCAGATCATGCCAAATATAGCTGCTCCTGTTTCTCCTTGGTTGTTGGTTCCCTCACCAAAAGGTGTGGCAAAGGCTAGGCTCATTTCACCATTGTGTTGTCTGGTAATACCTCTAGCCCCTATTTTTCCGAGATTACTTAGAGCACTACCATCAGTTTTCAACTTCACCCATTGCTTATAAGGTCTTTTCCAGGAAACCATAGTGACTTTAGTGTCATGAAAACATCTCTCTGCTACGCTGATCAAATCCTTCCACTTAGAGGGCCACTTGATATAAGGGAAAGTGGTACTCAAATGTTTGTAATTGTCTTTGTAAAGTGCGTAATTTACTCAGTAACATTATATTGTTTTCCTCCATATTTCCTAGCACACATGTTATTCCATAAATTCCAACAAATGAAAATAGGAGTGGCACAAAGGATGAGCTTGTGAGCCTCATTGTTGTGCTTGGTTGATTACTATATCATAATACGATGAGTAAGGGAGGTGTGTTATGTATTAATCCCAGCCTGTACTGCAAAATATCTCCAACATGTGTTGTAAATTGACCTGTTTTGAAAATATGATCGATAGTATCCCATGCATATCTGCTGCAACAAAAATAGTCGACTGGAATGCCAAAGCTGGTAAGTTTTTCATTTGTAGGAAGCTTTCCTTTTAATGCTCTCCACAACAAAAAAGAGCATTTAAAAGAAATGTTCTTATGCCAAATAAAGGTATAAAATTGGATCTTGCTTCTCTTTTCCATGATGCCATTCCATGCAAAGGAGCAAGTGAAATTCCCATCAGAACTTAGCTTCCAAACAGCTTGATCAGGGACCCCTTGTTGAAAATGGATTTGAGTTTCTAGTATAGTAGCAACCATACTGTGAAGGGCCTGATGTAACACTGTTTCCTTGTTCCACTGTCCATCAATGAGGAATTCAGCAATTGTGTAGTTGTTGAGTCTATAGCTGTAAGTAGTGAAATTAGCTAGAGGACCAGTTCCCAACCAATTATCCCACCAAAAAAAACAAGTTCCAGAATTTATCTTCCAATGAATATGTTTCTCAACCTTCAGTTTGATGTGCATGAGGTTTTTCAAGATAAAGAATTCACCAGTGTCCCATTTTTTGCTGATAGGTTTCGATCTCTGACAATATTTAGCTCTCAAGAGCTCCCCCCAAAGAGTGTGTTTTGATCTAAAGGTCCACCATTGTTTGTATTGGAATGCTGTACATACATCCTGCATATTTCTCATCCCCACACCTCCCTCCTCATAAGAGAAGCTAAGGTTCCTCCAAGATGACCAATGGTATTTTTTCTTATCATTGTTCCAGCCCCAGAAGAGGTCAGCCATAAGACACTGAATCTACTTCGTGACAATAAAAGGAGGTGCGATAGCAGAGATCAAGTGTATGGGTAGAGATTGTAGCACATGTTCGACTAGAATGTCTCTTCCTACATAACTCAAAATCTTGGATTTCCAGCTAGTGATTCTGTTAATCACTTTGTTGATCAAGTTTGAAAAATAGATGATCCTTGGTGTTCCAGAATAGATAGGGCATCCCAGATAAGTAATGATTCCCTCTTTTTGCCTGAAACCAGTAATTCTCTTAATTCTATCCCTAGTGTTATTGAAAGCATTAGAGTGAATCAAGAAGTCTCTTTTATCTTTGTTAACCATCTGTCCAAAAGTCTCTTCATACACATTCACAGTATGCATAATCAATTCCAGAGATTTTACCCTTCCAGAAGTGAATATAATAATGTTGTCTGCAAAGCTCAGATGATTAATCTGGGGACCTCTCCTCTCCATAAAGAACCAATGATAATTGGGGTTGCTATGGAGTCTGTTGAGGTTTCTATATAAAAACTTCCGCACCTAAAATAAATAGGGCAGGTGAAAGGGGGTCTCCTTGCTTTAAACCTCTAGTAGAATGGAAACAAACATATATTTTTCCATTGACAATGATGGAGTACCAATTATTAGGCATGACCCTCCACACCATGTCAATGAAGATCTCATCAAAGCCCATCTTTCTTAGAACAATGCAAATATAAGACCAAGAGACCCTATCATACGCTTTGGCCATATCCAACTTAATGACCACATTACTACCAATGTTCGGTTTTTTGATCTGATGGATAATTTGCTGAGCCAGCATGATGTTTTGTTTAATGCTTCTACCTTTGACAAATCCTGATTGATTGAAAGAAATCAGGTTGGGTAGAATAGGGCCCAATCTCAAACTCAACAACTTTGAAATGATTTTGCTAGTGAAGTTGCTTAAACTAATTGGTCTGAACTCAGAAGTTTTACTGGGATTTTTTACTTTGGGAATAAGCACAATACAAGAGTGGGAAAAATACTTAGGAATATCTTGTCCACTGAAGAATGCCAGAATGACTTTCAAGAGATCATGCTTGATAATGTTCCAACACTTCTGGAAAAAATAACCATTCATACCATCTGGTCCTGCAGCAGAGTTAGGATTCATGGACAAAATCACAACTTTGAGCTCCTCCATGGTAGGTGTATCAATGAGTGTATCATTCTGCTCTTGGTTCATCATTCTGGGGATGCAATCAAGAGGGCCTTCATTGATGATTTTATCCTCTCCGGTGAAGAGCTTTTTAAAATGTTCACTTGCTGCTTTTGCAATGTTCTCATCGCCCTGTAACCATTCCCCATCAACTCCTCGAATTCTGTGTATAAGAAGTCTCCTTCTCCTCCCTCTCATCAGTGATTAGAAATATTTTGTGTTACTGCCTCCTTCTCTAAACCATTGGAGTTGAATTTTCTGCTTCATAATAGAATCCTCTAGTTTCGGGAATTTGATATACTTTGCATTAAGTTCATGGAGTTCAATTCTGTTCTCATCAGTGTTGTTGTATATAAAGGCTTCTTCAGCAATTTTAACTTTGCCTTCATATTCTTTGACTTTTCTAAAAATATCAGCAAATTCCCCTCTAGACAAGGCACTAAGAGTGTTTTGCTAGTCTTTTGAGCTTCTGATGAAATCTCCACATACTGTTACCTTCCACTTCCCTTTCCCAACAAGCCTGAACAATGTCTAAAAAATTAGCTTGATCAGCCCAGCATTTTAGGAATTTGAAGTACTTAATATGTTCCTCAATTGTATCCTTCATCTCCATTAGTAGAGGACAATGGTCAGAACCAACAGAAGGGAGATGAATAACAGTGGTTTGAGGCATAGTTTCCAGCCAAGAATCGTTTATCATTTCCCTGTCAAGTCTTTTCCAGATCCTGCTATGTATACCTCTTTTGTTGCACCATGTATATTTTTGGCCACTGAAACCAAGATCCATCAGACCACAAGCTTCTATCAGTGAAATGAATTCCAAACTTTTTTTGATATTATAAGGCACTCCCCCTAGCTTCTCTTCAATGGATATGATCACATTAAAATCACCCACTACACACCAAGGGGAATCTGTGTGTGTGTAGTAGTCTAATGCAGTAATCTCTACCACAGAGGTCTTCTCACGTGTTCCTTACACTTGACATAGACAAAAGTAGTGGTGAATTTTGTATCAAGATCATTATGAGTAATTTCGCAAGTTACCTGCTGCTCATCCTCCTCTATCACATTACAGACAACATCTAAATTCCAAAAAATACAGATCTTGCCATTGGATTTACTCATACCATGCTCCAGACTAAGTTGTTGTTTGAAATTCTGAATTTAATTACTATTTGAGAACGGCTCCAAGATGGTTATTATAGAGATGTGATGCATCTTTCTGAGAATTTAAAGTCTTTCCATAACTCCTTGGGTGTTAATTCCCCTTACAGTCCATACGATTGTACTAATCATTGGGTGTATTTGGATGTAAAGAGCCTTGTGTTTGGTCTGCCAGCAGTGACAATATTGATGTCTTGATTCTTGAATTGTAATTTTTTCTGATGAAATCCTCTGTGAGATAGACCCTGTTTGTCAGCCATTTGTTGAATATCATCATCTAACTTTTCCTCACTGTGAGGACTAAAAGCTTTGATCAAGGCCTCTCTAGTTTCAGCATTTTGATCCGGATCTTGTATATATTGATTTTCCACATCTACTTCATCTTCTTAATTGAATGGATCATATTCATCTATAACTGGAACCGTATTAGGGTGACACACTTGATTCATTTTGTCCGGAGGAACATTAGGAAGAGGAGTCATATACTGAGTTTGGAGAGGAGTGATATTCATTGTTTGATTATCTTCAACCATAATGAACTTTTTTCACACTTCTTCATTCTTATCCTGATCCCCTTCTGATTATTTTCTTGCTATTTACTTTGTCTCTTTTTTTCAGCATCTCTCTTTTGCTTACTAGGCTTGTTTTTGCTTTTGGGAGTATTTCCTTGGTTGCTAGGGCTTGCATTATTTCCCATATCTTTTGCCATAGTTCCCCTGTTCTAGTTCTCAATATTCATTGTCTTGCTTTGTTGTTGATCATTGTTCTTTTCTGTCTCACTATTGTTTTTTTCCTCTGTCTGCTTTTGTTGTTGTACCTTTTGATTTCTTGACCTCTGCTGTTGTTTTTTGTTGTAGCAGGGGCTTTAGGGTCAAGTATGGTCAATGTTTGAACCCTCATGCGGCACAATCTCCCCTTTGGACACTCCTTCCTGCAAGTTAGTAGGGTTCTCTTAACATCCCCCATCCACACCTCCAACAGCTTCATCAACATTACACACATAATCAATATGGGGTTGTTGGGGTTTGGGAAGATTTGAGTCAATACCTGTGGTCTTCCTTCTTTGTACTTGTGATATACTATTATTGTTTGTATTCTTATTTTTATAACCTTGATTTTTGAGACCTACTTCTGGGATAACCTGTGTATTGGTGACTGCATTGCTATTTGGTTGAACAATTTACTCTCATTTGTTGTTGTTGGTTTGTTCCTGTGCATCAAGGTCAATAAAATTATTGTGAGTGAGGATTGATACCATACCTGCCTGAGTGTTGTTTTGATGTTCCCCTTGTTGGTGGTTGCTTTTTTTTATGCTTGTATGTTGTTGCTCTTTCCTTTCTGTGTTTGCCATTGTTCTTCTTGTGAGTTTGGTCTTGCTTGTTGTTCCTTTTGGATTCCAGAGTTGTTTTGCACTGGTTCCTCCCTTGCTTCCTTTCCTTTGTGAGTGATTTGTTGAATTTCTTTGTTGCCTTTTTTCTTGGTATTTTTATCCTTCTGCCCAGCTGTTGTTTCCTTTCTTTTCTTTTGATCTTCGTCTTTTTGTTTGATGGTGCTTTCACTCTCCAGGTGACCTTGGTATTGACAATAAGAACAATAATCTAGGATTTCCTCATACTCTACTTTTTGCCATTTCCGATCAGTGATTTGCTCCCCCAAATATCCTAACCAAATAGGAACTAGTCTTTCCTTAGTGAGGTCGACTGGAATCTTGACTCTGGCTTGACTCCCTCTTATTTTTTGTATAGAAGTTGAATCCAGGTATAGAACTTTTCCTACAGAAGAGATAAGAGAGCATTCCTATAACATAGTCCAAGTTGTACATATGCCAAGGTAACTCAGGCAAAGACACCCACACATGCACTATAGTAGTCTCAATTTCAGGTTTGAAAAATGGTGTCCATGTTTGTATTCTCATGAGTTGTCCTACTATACTCATCATTTGCTTTGCCCACACCACGTTGTAGTGAAGCTCATTGTCCAAGTCTATGTAAACATGTCTCGAATTAAAATGATCAATCTTAACCCCCCACCCCCCGGACAGCTGAGTTTGCACAATGAAGCTCTTTCTTAGAATTTCCATTCTAGGCATAGTATTGGTAAATTTCCCAATAAGAGTGATTTTTAAGTATCAGCTAAAGGACCCAAAATTTCCTCTTTCCTTAACAATACAGCTGGTAAGCCTGGTTTAGTTGTCAACAGAGGTGGAGTCAATTTGATATGGGTCTTACTTTTGGCGTGATTTTGTCTTAGCTTAGCAGCATATGATTGTATCACCGTGTATGGAGTTGGTTCTGAGTTGGAATCCTTTTTGGGATGATTGGGATGAGATATTTCCCGGCTTACATTTGTAGGAGTATTTTTGTTGTTGATATTATTCCGCTGATTCTGGTTCTGCTGTTCAAAATTATTAAAGACTTTGGGATAATTGTTGCCTGACTGTCTTTAGCCGAGATTTGGATTGTTAGGAGGCTGGTGATGTTGTTTATCCTTGGCTTGCCAAATCTGATTTTTTCCATGATTTTGCTTCTTATTTTGGCCTTGTAGATGTTTTGAATGTCCCTTACTATTGACTTGATTATTTTCCTCACCCTTTTTCGTTAAGTTCTGGGGTTGTTCTCATTGTCTCTGTTCATGCGTGGTGGGGATATTGTCTTCCTTTTGTGATCTCTTTTGTTGGTTTTTTTTTTTGTATTGTGCTTGAATAACCTGTATAGTTAAGTTAGTGTACTCTTTATTCGAATTAGGAAGCTTACATTGGTCTCTTGCATTGTTGAGTTGTTGTTCGATTACTCTTTGACGTATGATAGAGGAGTTGTGTTCCAGAGTCATGGGGTTGATCCCAAAAGAGAACGTCTGGGATCTCAAACTTTCAATACGACCATGGAGGTCGTTCATTTTTGCTTGGTGAAGACCTTCCTGTCCGACATTTAAACTCTCTTTTCCCCCCTGTAATAGGTGAGTTTGCATTCCCCCATGTACGCGACTTTACCTGAGTTCTAGAAGTTGTGGGCACATTTTGTTTGCCGACGATTCGCTCATCCAAACATGTTGAAATTGCTGTGAGATGTTCCCTAAGTTGTGGGGAGTAATCCCCAGATATTGACTCTCCTCAAAATTGCTCCGATCTTCCTCAATTTTGTGGTTGCAACAATGGCGATTCTGAGGCAATTTTCAGAGAATTCATATTTTGGGGATTTTTGATTGGTACTGTGGAATTCCTTGGGAACTTAATTGTAGGTAGTTCTTCCTTAGATAAATTTTATTCCCCATTCACTCGTGATCCATTATCTTCATGATAATCTGGTAAATAAAATCATGTACCCCTTCCAGCTCTCTTACAGAACCTGCCCTGTTCATCATATCATTAGATAGCAGATTCGAAGAGTTGTGGGCAGAGCTTTGGTGTAACTCTAGTTCAAATCTCTTTGTCTCTTCCTCCCGCATAATTTTGGCCAGGTCCGGTGGCCTGAATGTCCATCCGCCGGCTGTGCCGCCATTTTGACAAAGTTGGTAGTTACCATTAGGTACCAGTCAACTAGCCGTTACAAAGTCAGAGCTGTTGCATGCTTTCTCCTAGAGAGAAAATTCTAGTGAGATTTTTAGATAGAGGAAAAATTTAGAAAGTGAGGAAGTGATGTAATATCTATGGTTTAGTGTTTAATGTTAGGGTTTTGATATTTTGGGCTTTGGTTTTAGGGTTTAGGGTTTAGGGTTAGGCTTAAGGATAGGGATAGGATAGGGTTTGTGTTAGGGTTAGGGTTTAGGGTTTATTTTAGGTTTTCGATTTTGGGTTTTAGGATTTTTGGTTTAAAATCTATGGCTTAGTGTTTAATGTTTGGGTTTTGGTAGTTTGGTCTAGGGGTTTTGGGTTAATGGTTTAGGGTTAGGGTTAGGGTTAGGGTTAGGGTTAAGGTTAGGGTTAGTCTTAGGGTTTAGGGTTTTTAGGTTTTACGATTTTTGGTTTAGGATTTGAGGTTTAAAATATATGGTTCAGTGTTTAACGTATGGGTTTTCGTATTTTGGACTTAGGGTTTAGGGTTTAGGGTTTAGGGTTAGGGTTAGGGTTAGGATTAGGGTTAGGGTGTAGTTTTTTTTTAGGTTTTATGATTTAGGGTTTAGCATTTGATGTTTAAAATCTATGGTTTAGTATTTAATGTTTGGATTTTGGTATTTTGGCCTTAGTGTTTTGGGTTTATGGTTTATTGTTAGGGTTAGGGTTAAGGTTAGGGCTAGGGTTAGGGTTAGTTTTTTTAAAAGGTTTTTATGTTTAGGGTTTAGGGTTTGAGGTTTAATATCAACGGTTTAGTGTTTAATATTTGGGTTTTTGTATTTTGGGCTTGGGATTTTGGGTGTATGGTATGGTTAGGGTTAGGGTTAATGTTAGGTTTAGGGTTAGGGTGTATTTTTTTAGGTTTTAGGGTTTTGGGTTAAGGATTTCAGTTGTAATATCTATGATTTAGTTTTTAATGTTAGGGTTTTTGTATTTTGGACTTTCGATTTAGGGTTTAGGGTATAGGGTTAGGGTTAAGGATAGTGTCAGGGTTAGGGTTCGCGTTAGGATAGAGTTAGGGTTAGGGTTAGGGTTTAGGATTTTTTAGGTTTTCGGTTTTGTGGTTTAGGGTTTAGGGTTTAGGGTTTGGGTTAAGGATAGGGTTAGCGTTAGGGTTCGTGTTAGGGATAGGGTTAGGGTTACGGTTTAATTTTTTTTTTTTTTGGTTTTAGGTTTGGGGGTTTAGAATTTTAGGTTTAAAATCTATGGTTTAGTGTTTAATGTTTGAGCTTTGGTATTTTGGGCTTTTTTTTTATAAAAGTAAAAGTACAAAGAGGACTATAGTGGTTCAGAGTCAACTTCCAAAGGAATTAAACTCATCCCCTTACAAAAATTGGTAACCAAGAAACTAAGCACCTAGATGAGAGGACTCCTCTCAATACAAAGATTCTAGGAAGTAAACTAGGGGGACTCTCCCTTTACATAAATAATAAGCAAAAAACAACTATCCTAACCTATTCAAAGAAGTATTGCTAATGTTATAACTAAGTCAAAAAGGGGTTAGAAGCATGTATATCCGGTTCTTTGATTTTCTTGATCTTCCTCCTTCTGAAACTGGGCATTTCCTGAATGTCTAGCTGGTAGTAGGCTCTGGTTTCTGTTGGTAGTTATTGAATGTCAATGAAAAGTTGGGGAGTGGATACCGTGTGTCTGAGTTTGGACAAGGAATCAGCCACAAATATTAGCATCTCTGAAGATGTGTTTGCACTTGAATGCTTGGGTCTGATTGATAAGAATTTGTAGCTTCTCCACTTGTGTCATTATTTGCCATTGGGGGTTGGTCTTTTGTAAGAGCAAGTTCACCAAAAGCTGTGAGTCCACTTCTAACAAAATTTTCCTATATCCTAGTTCCAGCCCCCAGGTCAAACCAAAAATAGTAGCTTCAAGTTCTACTTGATTGTTTGTACCTTTACTAAGAGGAACTGCAAAAGCCAACACCAACTTGCGAGTTTGATCCCTTATGATTCCACTTGCTCAAATCTTCCCGGGGTTGGTAAGTGCACTGCTATCAGTGTTGATTTTGATCCAATGTTCTATTTTTTTTTCATGCCACTATAGTTACTTTTGTATCATGGACACAATTTTACCCTAGTTGAATTAAACCTTTCCATTTGGAAGGCCATTTAACTTGAGGGAATGTTGTTATCAATAATTTGTAGTTGTCCTTGTAGATAGCATACTTAACCCTGCTATTTTTTTATGGTTTTCCCCCATATTTGCTAGCACACCTGTTCTTCAAGGGATAACAACAAATGAAGATAGGTGTGGCCTGTAGGAGTAATCTGTCTGCCTCATTCTTGTATTTAGTTGTCCACCATTGAAGGATGAGATGTTGCAGTGAACAATGGTCTAGGTTGATTCCAGCAACTGCAAAACTCCTCCATACATATGCTGCAAATTTTCCATTATTGAATGTGTGCTCTATGATGTCTAGACCTTTCCTGTTGCAACAACAAAAGCAATTAGTTTGTTCTTTACCAAAGGTGATAATTTTTCATTAGTTGGGAGTTTTCCTTTCAAAGTTCTCCAAACTAGAAAACATGATTTAAAAGGAATATTTTTATGCCAAATGAGAAAGAGTTGAAGTGAGTTTTAGATTTTTTTCCCCCTGATCTCATTACATGCTGATAAGCGTGTGAATTTGTCATCATTGTTGAGCTAACAAACTGCCTGATCTGGAAGATGTTGGTGAAGAGGCAATTCTACAACTAGGATGTTTGCGAGTTGACAACTTAGCCTGTTGTAGTAGTTTGCTCAAGTTCCATTGGCCTTGACACCAAAATTCTGCTACTGTGTTATTATTAATCATGTTGCTATTGGGGGATAACTGCGAAGAGGGACAGATCCTAGCCAATTCTCCTACCAAAAATAGCATAAAACAGAGTTTAGTCTCCATTGTATGTGTTGCTCAGCTTTACTCCTGATTTGCAGGATGTGTTTCCAAGTCATTTACTCTTCAGTGTCCCATTTTTTTGCTAATGGGGTTATACCTTTGACAATATTTTGCTTTCAAGAACTCTCCCCAAAGCATGTGTTTAGTCCTAAAATTCCTCCATTGTTTATATTGAAAAGCCATGCAAACGTCTTGGAGATTCCTCATTCCAATCCCCTCTTCTGGATAAGGGAAACTCAAGTTCATCCTGGAAGCCCAGTGATATTTCTTATTATCATTCCTCCATCCCTAAAAGAAGTCAGCCATGAGCATTTGGATCTGTTTAAAAACAGTGGATAGAGGTGTTACTGCTGAAAGGATGTGGATGGGCATGTTTGGTCAACATAGCCTTTCCTCTATAACTTAGTTGTTTAGTATGCCATCCTGTGATCCTGCAAATAAGTTTATTAACAAGGTCATAGATGTAGATAATTCTAGGTCTACAAACAAAAAGAGGACATCCTAGGTAAGTTAGGCGGCCCTGCTTCTGCTTGAAACCAGTAATTCTTCTAATTCTATCCCTTGTAGTGTTAAAGCATTTGAGTGTATCATGAAGTATTTTTTTTTCACCATTGATGAGCTAACCAGATGTATCTTCATAGGCCTTCAAGTTTTGCATAATGAGTTCCAAGGTTTTGCTTCTTCCAGAGGTGAACAGAATAATATCATATGCAATGATCAAGTGGTTCACCAGGGTACTCCTCATATCCATGAAGTAACCATGGAAATCTGGATTATTATGGAGTTTATTTAGTGATCTTGATAGTACCTCTGTACCTAAAATGGATAGGGCAGGTGAAAGAGGGTCACCTTGTTTGAGCCCTCTAGTGGAGTGAAATACCTCTTATCATTAATAATGATAGAATATCAATTGTTATCCATAATTCTCCACACCAAATCAATGAACACTTCCCAAAATCCCATTTTCCTTAAAACCAAACAAATGTAGGCCCAAGAGACTCTATCATAGGCTCTTGCCATATCCAATTTAATAATGACATTACTCCCAATATTAGGCTTTTTAATCTAATGTATGATCTCTTGTGCCAACATAATGTTCTCAAAAATAATTCTTCCTTTTACAAATCCTGATTGATTGAGAGAATCAAACTAGATAGAATGGGACTAAGTCTATTGCTTACCAGTTTAGAAATGATCTTACTGGTGAAATTTCTTAGATTTATAGGTCTAAATTCTATCATTTTGTTGGGATTACTTACCTTAGGCTGCAGGACAATACAAGAACAGAAAAAATACTTAGGAATCATCTGGTCACTGAAGAAAGCTTGGATAACTCCAAAGAGGTCTTGTTTGATGGTTTGCCAACATTTTTTTAAAAGATAGTCATTCATACCATCCAGACCAGCAATAGAGGTGGGGTTCATAGAGAAAACCACTTCTTTCAACTCTTCCATATTTGGGGTGGTGGTAAGCCTATCATTCTGTTCTTGGCTCACCATCCTTGTTATGCAATCCAAAATCACCTCATTAATAACTCTGATCACCAGTGAAGATTTTTTGAAAGTGATCACATGCAGCCTTAGCAATATTCTCATCTCCTTGTAACCACTCCCTATTTTCATTGATGATTTTGTGTATAAAAAGTCTTCTACTCCTTCCTCTTACCAGAGAATGAAAATATTTGGAATTTGTGTCTCCATCTTTGAAACATTGTAGCTGAGTTTTTTGCTTCATGAGGGAATTCTCCAATTTCAAAAATTTGATATATTTGGCATTAATCTCATGGAGGAAGGTTCTGTTGGTTTCATTCTGGTCTAGGATAAGGTTTTCTTCAGCATTTTTTTACCTGTTCATCATACCTCTTAACCTATAAGAAAATGTCACCAAATTCTTTTTTCGACCAAGAACTAAGAGTGTTAGACAATCTTTTCAGCTTTTGATGGAATTTCCACATACTATTGCCCTCTGTATCCTTTTCCCAACAAGACTTCACAATATTTAGGAAGTTAGGATTATCTACCCAGCAGTTGAGGAATTTAAAATATTTGGTGTGGACAACCTTCATTGAGATCATTTCCATTAACAGTGGACAGTGATCCGACCCAGTAGAAGATAAGTGAGTGATGGTGGTTTGGGGTATGACTTCAATCCAAGCATCATTAACAAGAGCCCTGTCCAACCTCTTCCAAATTTTGTGGTAGATACCCCTTTTGTTTGACAAGTAAATTTCTGTCCACTAAAGCCTATGTCAACAAGACCACAGGCTTCAATAACATATATGAATTCAAAAAACTTCTTCATGATGTATGGTACCCCTCCCATTTTTTCCTCCCTAGCCGTTGTAACATTAAAATCACCTACAGCGCACCAAGGTGTATTGTTCCCATTTGACTGTTGAAGCATTCTATCCCAAAGAGGCCTTCTGAGATGATCTTTACATTTTGCATAGACAAAGGTGGTAGTGAGCTGTGTTTGTAGCTCATTGTGACTAATGTCATATGTAACTTGTTGCACATCTTCATCAATGATAATACAGTCAATGTCACTATTTCAAAATAACGAAATTTTGCCATTGCAATTGCTCACAGCATTCTCCATTGATAAT